>JAMJFZ010003581.1:9010000-9085000 GCA_026225945.1 Cricetomys ansorgei | reverse complement strand
AATTGACACAGCACTAATTAACTTCTTAATTACACAGAACTACATGATTAGGGGCACAGCAGAACAATTAGTATTGTTCATTAGAAAGCAGCCCTTCCCCCCTTCCTCTCCCAGACCCACTGAAGGCAGAAGTCCACCCCAGCCTAGCCCCACCCCAGAGGATCCGTGGGAACGGTCACACTATCCCAGTTGACCCAGGTGCCCTTCTAACAACATTGCAAATATACGTGCCTCCCAGCTGATGGTGGAGGTGACACTGGGGAATTTTTTTAAAATTATTTTTGCGTCTGAGAGAGATTCTCATGTAGCCCAGGCTGCCCCCCGACCCTTGTGTAGCAAAGGGTAACCTTGAAGTCCTGATATTCCTTCCTCCACCTCTCCAAGTACTAGTACCACGGTGTGGCCCACCATTCCAGGTCTATTTGGTGCTGAGGATCGACCTCATACACGCAACTAAGCCACACCCCTCTTTTTTAAGATTTATTTTTATTTTATGTGCATCGCTGTTTTGCCTGTGTGTGTGTGTGTGTGTGTGTGTGTGTGTGTGTGTGTGACAGAGAGAGAGAGAGAGAGAGAGAGAGGATACGGGGTCCCCTAGAACTAGGGTTACAGATAGTTGTGAACGGCCGCGTGGATGCTGGGAACTGAACCCGGGTCCTCTGGAAGATTAGCCAGTGTTCTTCATTGCTGAGTCATCTCTTCAGTCCTCAGTTATTTTTTTTTTAAGATGGGATTTTAAACTTTAAAAAATTTTTAATTTAAATTTTTAATTTAAAAATTTAATTTTTTAAATTTAGATTAAATTTAAAAATTTAATTTAAAATTTGAACTTGTTAAAATTTTAAATGAATAGCCAAGAATGAACTTGAATTTCTGATCCTCCTGCCTGTACCTCCCAAGTGTTAGAATTATAGTGTGTAATCATCTCTGGCTCCATTTGTTATTGTTTTGTTTGTTTATTGGTTTGAACTTCAAGGTGACTCAGAAGGGATCATACCCAGTAAAAATCAGACTTATAACTTTGACTTTTGACCTCTCCCTGAACTAGTGACTCAAAAATTGGTACTTAGCTGGGCAAGGGGGCACACGCCTTTAATGCCAACGGAGGCAGTCAGATCTTTGAGTTTGAGGCTAACCTGGTTTACAGAGTGAGTTTCAAGCAGCCAGGGCTACATAGAGAAACCTGTCTCAAAAAACAAAAGAGGGGCTGAGAGAAAAGGAAGGAAGGAAGGAAGGAAGGAAGGAAGGAAGGCAGGAAGGAAGGAAAAAGGAAGGAAGGAAGGAAGGCAGGAAGGAAGGAAGGAAGGAAGGAAGGAAGGAAGGAAGGAAGGAAGGTTGGTTAGCTGAGCAATGTGTGAGGAGTAAGCCAGAAAGCAGCACCCCTCCATGGTCTTTGCATCACCTTCTCCCTCCAGAGTTCCTGCCCAGCTTGAGTTCCTGCCCTGACTCCTTCAGTGATGAACAGTAAGTATTCTCTGGGACAGAGAATTCTCCGAGACAGAGATATCTTCTTCTTCCTTCTGAGACTTAGCCACCAGGTATGTGAGCCTCTCAGGCCTGTTAGATTCCTGGGTGTGTCACCAGGACCTGAGGCTGCCCTGCTCATCTGACAAGGGCGGGAGCGGGGATGCTGTTGGCCCTGCATACAACATGGGTGGCCCTGCATCCTGCTTCCTCCGGACACTCTCCGCTGTCACTCGTCCCTCTGCTGTGACCATCCACCTGGGCCAGGCCACGGCTGAGCAGCAGAGGAAGGTGCTGGTGCCCAGAGAAGCTAGCGATAGTCCTCTTCCTCCCCGAGGCCCTCCCTGACCGCCCCAGCCTTAGGTGGGTGCTCCTGCTCTGCCTTCCTCTGCCTGCTCCTCGGTGCCTGCCCCATACTGAAGAGCACCATGACCCAGGACCCGTATCCCCCTACACACTTACCGGGGTTGTGTCAGGTACTTTGTGTTTTACAACCTAGAAACTCATTCAACCCTCACTACATCCAGAGGCCCTTATCATCCCATATTACAGATAAGGAAACTGAGGCAGAGGCTGAGTAACAGCACATTTACATGGACCTAGATGGAGAACCCAGGCAGCCAGACTAAGCCCATACTTTTAACCCCAACTGTAATCATGACTGACAGATGCTGGGAGGGGCAGAATACTCACCCAACAGCGGACTTGGCATTTTATTGGCAGGTGTGGCTGTCTTTCTTTCTTTCTTTTTTTTCTTTCTTCCTCTTTGTTCTTTCTTTCTTTCAGATATATTAATTTTATTTTATGTGCATGAGTGTTTTGCCTGCATATACATATGTGTATTACATGCATGCCTGGTGCCCACCAAGGTCAGAACACGCTGCAGTCACCATGTGGGTGCTAGGAGCTGAACCTAGGTCCCCTGCAAGAGCAACAAGTACTCTTAACTGTGGAGCCATCTCTCCAGCTCCTAACTAGCAGGCCCTCTTGCGGTTCATGCCAGCGCTGTGGTGTGTGTTGGGGGCCCCCCCCCTTCATGGGAACAAGTGTTTAGTGCGTGCGTGTGCACTGGTGTGGGCTCTGCAGGGGCTGAAGGAGGGCACGTCTCAGTCCTTTGTGTGCAAGTGGCGTTCTGTCTTTGATAGGTGAGGGTTGGGGTAGAGCTCAGCGGCCATGTGCTGGCCTAGCATCTGCAAGGCCCTACATTATATCCCCAGCATCAAGAGAGAGTGGGGGCTGGGACAGAGAATGGAGGAAAATTGTATTCCTTCCCACATTTTTGTTGTTGTTGGAAACATCATCTCATGGAGTACCTGTTGGCCTCCAACTTTCTACGTAGCCAAGGATGACCTTGAACTTCTGGTCCTCTGCCTCGACATCCAGAGTGCTTGCATTTCAGACAGTGTCACCACACCTAATTTATGGGGTGCTGTGGGTGGACCCCAGGGTGAGCCCTCTAGCCACTGAATTCCATTCCAGTTCCCTTTTCCAGAGGAGGTGGTGCAGAAGCCTGGGGCAGCTCCTTCACCATCCCCCAGAGGCTCAGGGCGACTTTCTCAAGACCTACCACACATAGTGCATACGAAGGTCACATGACCTGAGCATGCGCATGCTCATATACATGTTATTACATATACATGTTGACAGCAAGAAGGTGCATCTTTCAACAGTATGCCAGTACGGGTCTTTGGATGCAGAGGATGTATGTGACTCGTGCATGTATGCATGAGTACGCACACCTGCTTGAGAGTGGTGTTTATGCAGGCCAGCGTAAGAGGGAAGGGAGAGGTAGGAAAGACCTGATTACAGCTCTGCCTCTTCCACTACCTAGTAGTGTGCTCTAAGCCATGTCCCTCACGTTTGCATTACAGACGGAGGACAGCGATGTAGCTTGGCACGTGGTGCGTACCTGTTGTCCCAGAACGGAGGAGGCAGAGGGGGCAGAATTAGGAGTTCAAGGTTATTTTCAGCTACATAGCGAATATAAGGCCAGCCTGGGCTATATTAGACTCAGCACCAGGGCTGGAGAGATGGTTCGGCTGTTAAGAGTCTGTGCTGTTCTTGCAGAGGGCCTGAGTTCGGTTCCCGGCACCACACCTAGCCACTCGCAACACCCCGTAGCTCCAGCTCCAGGAGATCCGACCCTCTCTTCTGGACTCTGTAGATACCTGAACTCACACGTGGACACTCCCATAAACACATGCACACATAATTAAAAAAATTTAAAATATAACACTTGAGGGGCCAGAGCAATGGTTCAGCAGCGAAGGGCACTGGGTGCTTCTCCACAGAACCTGGGCTCAGTTCCCAGCACCCGCAACGGCAGTTCACAGACATCTGTAACTCCAGTCCCAGGGGATCCACTCCCCTCTTCTGGGCCTCCTCGTTCGCGAGACACTCATGCACTGAAAATAGAATAAATAAATCTAAAAATAAATAAAAAGACTGTGTCCAGAGGGGGTGGGGGTGGGGTAGATGGAGGAAGGGCAGCTACATGGGAGGATGAACACTCTTAGATGAAAGGCACAGTAGGAACTCAATGTATGCACACTGAGAAGGCAATTTTGTGTGCACAGTAGGTGCTCAATGCATGCACACTGAGAAGATAATTCTGCGTGGGTTTACCTGTGCCTGTACACAGAACTTCTTGCCCTCACAGGGAGTATAACGAGCAAGCTGCCCATATGCATGATTCTGTATGCACACTGGAAACATGCCCCATGCCCAGGCTCTGGGGATGAATGTGCAGGGCTGAGGGGTGTCCAGTGCTGTGACTGTGTGTTGCATAGCATGTGTCAGGGGCCATACCCAAGACCCTCATTCTTGATGGGGTTGTAGTTGAGGGGGCCTGGCTGGGCCCAGGGGGTATCCCTGACTGTCAGTCCCATGGTGGGTGGGGGCGTCCCCGCCAGTGGTGATTGAGCCTCTGCTCTCCCACCAGGCCTGCCAAAATACAGCAAGACAGGGTGTAATTACCAGCACTTACCATGGCCATTACCCCCCTAGCTGCTGTGTGTGACACACGACCCGTCAGCTCAGCATTTGCACCATTAAGGGGCCTCATTAGCATCCCGGCTCTGAAGCAAAATTACCCTCACTGCTCATTTCAAGATGTCATCAATTTTAATTTAGGGCCCAAAGACAGTACAATGGGAAGGCCCTCCCTGGCCTGCCGCACACGGAGTGAGCCAGTGGAGGAGGGACTGTGGGGGGGGTGGGCCAGGCCAAGGAGGGCATTGAGGGAGAGGGACAGAGGCAGGCAGAAGAAAAAGCAGAGTCAAAGAAAAAGTCTATCTTCCCCAACAAAGAACATCCCTTATCTAGAGCTTTCACGGGTACCCCTTGAAAGGAAAGAGAAGGGGAAGGGAGCAGGACCCTGACCCACCCACTCCCAGGGTGTCGGGAGAGTTCAGAGTGGAGTCCAGTTCCTCCTTAGCCTTCCTTTAATTCCTACAGCAGCCTGAGTATTATATATTGCAATTTCTATCACAGACAGAGAAACTGAGGCACAGAGAGACTGCCACCCAGCAAGCTATGGCAGAGCCCACCATGAAATGAGGTCTGTCTGTCTTTGCTGCTTCCGGCCTTCCAGGCCCCACACACAGTGGCCTTGTGGAAGTCTGGGATGGTCTCATGGCCTGCCTGCCGCCCGGCACGTAGCTCCTTGGCGGATGTCACTCATTTAGTCTCTGCACAGGTGTCCCATACCTGGAGTCCTTCCTCCTCCTCCTCACTGTCACCTCTGCCCCTTCCATCACTTCCAGCTTGCACGTCTGTGTCCCCAGGCCCACCCCACCCACTGGGGTGAGAGACAGAACAGCCCTTTATCCATCTATGGATGTCCAGCTTGGGTTGGCTCTTAGTGAGTGCTCGGCACCCCCGCACACACACACACACACACATCCCTGAACCACAGGACGCTCCCACTCTCCATTGCTCTAAGGAGAGCAGTTGGAGCTTCAGACTGACAATTGCAGCCTGTCTCCCATGGAACAAAGTGGTTGCCATGAAGGCTTGCTGAACGACTGCGTGACTGAAGACAGGAACAACTGTGTCTGTGCTCAGGCTTCTCAGCCCTGCAGCCTCCCTGGAGCAGTTTTGTGACAGGAAGACCAAAGGCCACATGCAGACCTTCCTGATGGGAGGTTGTCCAGAACACCTGGCTTAGGGTGGAGGATGGCGTACCCAGCCGGCTCTGCCTGCCAGTCCTCCATCAGCATGCTCCCTTAAGACCTCAGAGTCCACGGGCCTCAGTTTCCCCAAGTGTGAAGGAGATCCCTCAAGCCACTGTGGTATACTTGATGCCAGCAGCAGGGAGCGGGCTGGGAACAGGGGTGGAGGAACAGGGCACTGCCAATCATCGCGCAGCTGCAGTCCCTTCTGAGTTTTTCTGCCCCCTCCTTCCCCTCCCCCACCCAGCTGGGTGCGAGAGGGAAGGGCTCCCACTGCCAAGCCTGTGACAGGGTCCTCATGGCAGGCAGCTCGCAGAAGACAGATCGCTGCCTTAATCACTCTGGAAAAGAACCCCAAGCCGATATAATATTATAATTAATTAATTCACTAAAAAGGTATTAAATTTCTCTCCCCCCTGTGGATATTATCTGAATTCATTGACCTTTAGAAAAATCACCCTCTAATTGTAACCAGGTCCAAAAGCATTTGCGGCCTATCCCTTTTACATTAATAATATCTTCCAGGACCTGGCTCCGGCTGCTTAAATATTGTATAAATTCCACTGCCCCCCTCAGAAAAGAGAGAGCAAAGAGATGAGTCTGAAAAAGATTGGGACAGGATCATGGGTCTGGAGACCCCGGGAAGTGGAGCAGTAAGGGCATCAAAGGGGCTCTTCCCGGTTGCTTCAGGACCAGCCAGGGCACTCAGGGGGTGCGGGGGGGGGTGGTGGTGGTTAGGCTTTAAGGTAGGGTGAGGGGCAGGTGTTACTGAAGTTAGGACTCCCAGTGTGTCTGTCTGTGTGTGCATCGCAACGTGTCTCACACCCTCAGCTTGTTAAAAGGCCACAAAATAGCAAGTGAAGAATCAAACTTAAAGAAGGGGGTGGAAATACCAACCGGGACGTTCTGAAGTCCCACTGTCCCTTTCCCAGTTGTCACTGTAGGTGACAGGTAGGCACTCTTGGAAATCCAGAAGCGGCAACCAGGGAAGAGAGAAGCTAGTGTGGACAGACAGACACGGGAACCAGCGTGGAAGACTTCAGGCGAAGGGATTGAGATGCTATGCCCATGCCCAAGCTCTGCTCCCCCAGCTCCTTCCTTGGGTCCCCCTACATGGCTGCTGGGACCTCATCCCACTATAGTTGGGCCCCCAGGGCTTAAGGGGGGGGCACAATCAATCAAAGGAAAGGGTCAGAGGGGTCATTCCTGCTTCACAGCACACTTCACATTCAGCCTTAACAAGACAGATGTCCTCTTTGGAAAGGTCATCCAGCACCTAAGGATGAAGAACACCAGCCCCTATTTGACTGTGGATCGTCATAACCCCAGCCCAACTCCTGTCCAGCACAGGTGAGGGTCTTGCCAGCCAGTCTCACATACATTTTTTTGGTAGCTGGAGTGCTGGAGGCACTGGGTTGGATTCAGCCACAGAGGTGGACACCAGCGGCCACAGGCAGGGTGGACTGTTCAGTCCCAGGACTTCCTAGACTGCTGCCTGGGCCTGTGCGCCCTCGTGTGGACAGAACCCCACCCATACCCTGGCCCTGCCCACTGTGCCACCCTGACCCACTGCCCAGGCAGCAGGTGGCGAACACATTTAATGAGCCCCAATACGGGGGAGCTGCAGGCCTCAGCGACAGGGGTAACTTATAAGGTGGCTTTGGGGGGCTGAGAGGAAGCAGAAGGCAGCTTCCCACGTCATTCCCCAAGGCCATAGGAATATCAGATCCATTAATCACCTCAAGTGCTGGCCCCAGAGTCTGTGGAGGACCCCAAGTCCAGGTCTCCAGGTGACCTCAGCCAGAGTTCACAGTTCATCCCAGGAGTCTCAAGAGGGTTAAGTCCCAGTCAATAGAGTAGGATCCTGAACTGGATGTGCTCGGGCTGGCTCAGGCTCTACAAGGTCAGCCACAGGGCCAGCTGACTTTGAGATTACTCCTTCAGAGCGGCCCATCGCCATCTCACCGGCACATCTGGGCCTCTTTTTTCTCTGCACGTTAATTGCTCCAATGTTGAGTCGATCTCTTGTTCTTCAAAGAGGAAATTGCCCTCTTAGCCATTTCCATCTTGGGGTTTATTTTATTTTTTAAAACCCTTTTAATTAGGCTTCTTTGTCCTGTTAGGGCCCATTGAAGGGGAAGCCATTTTGGTCCCTGGCCGAAGAACCTTGAACGAAGGGTGTCCTGAACCGCACTACCGGACAATGCCAGAGCTGAAAGGTGAAGCCACACCTTTGTCTTCCACTCAGGCTTCTATGCTCCCATCTATTCCAAAACCAGCTCAGGTGGTCCCTTTCCTCACAGCCATAAGGATACAGCCTTGTGGTGCTTGGAAGACAAGACTCTCCTCCAGGGCACCTGTGAAGAATGTGCAGCCGATCTGAAGCTATCCACTCAGGGGAAGATGTTGAAGGTCTCACTAGAGCAATGGCTAGTCAGAGCCAACACGCCCCAGGGAACCCGCTGAAAAGGGCAGACTTGGCTTACTAGTAAGATCTGTCCACACCCAACATCACAGCTTTGGTTCAGACCCCAGCTGGATGTGTGGAACTAGCATGGCTACAGCGCCACCTAGTGGCCTCAGCGAGACACAACACCCCACCACCACCACCCCAGCCTCAGGCAGTAGAAGTCGTTTCTCTCCCCTCCCTTGGAGTCAGAGTTGACCTCCTGACTCTTCGTGGAGCACCGGAATTCTGGATCCAGGAAGGGACCCACAGGGCTGGCTTCCCCCTGTTGTGGGCTGAGGCCGCACGGCAGAGCCAGGACAACATAGTACAAAGCACAGTGTTTACTAAAGGCACAAAGTGGGAGGTCTGAGGGCGGAACCCAGACTCCTCTTCTGGCCACCCCACCCTCATACCACCAGGGGAGAGCTGTTAGCACCAAAGGGAGGTGGATGCCCCACCTGTGGGGGAAGTATCAGGCTGGGGGACAGGTGCCATCTCATCCCAGGAAGGCGGGCCTGGGCACCCCCAGACCAGCTGCTGCCTCAGAGGCACTTCCTGTACCCCCTTCTCCAAAATGTCCTTCATGGGGTGGGGGGTCCAGGCTCAAAGGAGAGGGGCTCCCCTACTAGTTTCTTCTTATCCGTCACCCACCTCACCCTTGTTCTCCCCCATTCATAGTACTGCCCCCAGAGGAGGGGGGCCTAAGCCGAGTGGGAGGGCTTCTCCAGCTCCATCGGCTGCCAGGCAGGCACTACGTCCAAACAGGGGGCCAACCAATGGGAAGGAGAGAGGCAGGGTAGGCGGCTACTTCACACCAAGTGCAGCCTGAAGGGTGGGGGGGCTCTGCCCAGTCCTCCCAGCCCCCAGGCAGCCCCTGCTCTTTGGCACAAGGGCAGCCAGCGTCACAGAACATCGCCCTCCTCCATGCTGAAGCTGCTCCGACGGCTGCTGGCCTTGGAGGCCTCAGGGGACATGGTAGAGAAGAGGGGGTCGGAGGTCAGGGGGAGCAGGGAGTCATCTAGGAGCATTAAGTCCAGATCCTTCTTGGATAGGTTGGGGAATGGGGAGCCATGCTCTGTCCCCAGGGGGTCAGGGTAGCCTGTGGCTCCCTCATCGCCCCCACCCCCGAAGCTCAGGCTGTGGCTGAAGTCCAGGTGCTGAAATGGGGACTCTGGCTGGGTGCCCGGAGGCAGTGGAGCCTGGGGAGGTAGAACCGGCATCAGCTCGGGGTCAGGGACCTCAGGCCCCAGCATCAGAGCCTCCCCTGGGCCATCTTCATTGGGCATCTCTTGCTTCACCACCTGCTGGGCCAGCTCAGCCATGTTCACACCCGAGGGGGAGGTGGTTGGGAGACCATGCACACGTGCCTGCATCTCCAGCTCCTGTGGAAGGGGCACATGGAATGATGAGAGACAGCGAGAGATATACGAAGCCAGCACCACGCTCGTGCTCCCTGAATCCCACCGTGACACTCGCCCCCTTCCCTGGGACGCCGAGACCACAGAATGTCTCAGCTGGAGGAAAAGAGCAGAGGGCAACTTGAGTCTAGATTGGGCTCTCTCCAGACACCAAGTCATAGCTGGTTGGCAGCTTGTGAAGCCACTGCAGCACACCTTGGCCAGCTCTCTCTCAACATTTTAAATTGAAATCGACTTGTCCAGGTGAGGTAGGAATAGAAATTGTCAAAATGCATTGCATGAATAAGGATGAATTCTCTTCCACCAAAATTCTGCTTTCTACTTCAAGTGCCTGTGTGGGCTAGGTAGGGGATGTGACTCCCACCACCCACCACAAACAATCGGAAGTTAAAACCTGCATTCCAACCATCCTTCTTCTAGAGGACCAGCCTTACGTGGCCTTCAACGAGGCCAGGAACCGGAGTCCCAGCTCCAGTGGGTATGACTCTCTAGGCTTTAGGTCTTCAGTTTGCCCAGGCAGTGGTGACTTCCAGAGCTGCTACATCCTACTCAATCTTCCAGACACCCTGGCTGGGGAAGTTATTCTGTGGCTTCCCTGAGGTTAGATGCAGTGTGCACATTGCATTGCCCAGGGATATGTAAGAAGTGACTTAGCACCTTAACAAAGACCTGCAGAGCTAGTCACAGTGGCATGTACCTGTAATCCCAGAACTCGGAAGCTGAGGCAGGTGAACTATAATTTCTAGGCCAGCCTGCTCTACAACGAGAAAGCCTGTCTCTCAAAAAATTATTTTTTTTTTTCCAAGATAGGTTTTCTCTATTGTAACTCTGGCTGTCCTTGAACTCACTCTATAGACCAGGCTGGCCTCAAACTCACAGAAATCCACCTGACTCTGCCTCCCAAGTGCTGGGATTAAAGGCGTGTGCCACCACTGCCTTACTAAAAAATGAATTTTAAAGTGTTTTAAAGTGGAACAACACATGCCTACATGGCTTTAAGAGAGCTAGATCTGTCTGGCCGCCAGTGTGGACTATATAATGAGGATCTCACAGAACGGAACCTGCTGTGTAAAGAACTTGGGGTTCGGTTTTTCACGGAAAGTATCACACCCTGACTGATACAGCTTCCTTTCCTATGGGCATCATTCCCAGGCCTCCAAAGTCAGATGTTTAAGCCCTGCCCTAGGGGTCCAGAGCCAGGTCAGATCACTGAGAGCCACCCAAGGAGTCTAAAGGCAGGACCAGACCTGGATGCGAAGCCAGAGCTGCTTGTTGGTCATCTCCAGGCGCCGAGAGTGGTTCTCCAGCTCCCGGGACTTCTGCAGGTCCTTCTGCATCCTCCGGATGTAGTCCACAGAGGCCTTGAGGATGGTGCCCTTGTTCCAGCGCACGTCCCTGCAGCCACAGCCAGGTGGAGTCAGAGGCCTGGCCAGGTCCTCCTGATACTGGGCTGGATTCAGAGTCCCAGCTGTCCCCGCCCCTTCCTGTAACTAGCCCTATGCAAAGAGGTTTGTCCACAGAAACACCCAGCTCCTCACTATTCCTTGGGCTCATGAAATCTGTCCAACCCATGCCCATCTTCCCGTCTTCCGTTCTCACTCCTGCCCTGCTTCTCTCTTCTCTCCATCAGTCCAGGGCCCTCCATTCCTACATGACTCCTCCAGAAAGACACCCCAAATCCTGCAGACTCCCTTCCCCCAAAAAACTGTCTTGACCCAGTAGAGACAGGAACCTTCTCTTCTCAAAACAAAAACAAAACACTACCTCCATCGCCGCCCTTAGTAACTTAAACCTGGTAAAAACCCTTCCCAAACCCCCAGAAACATGCTCACAGGTCATTGGCCTTGGGGATCAGCATTCCCAGCTCCTTGATTCGGTCATTGATGTTGAACCTACGTCTCCTCTCAACTACAGATTAAGATTCCAGAGAGTGTGGTTAGAAAGATGGGGCCCCACCTAGAAGAAGATGCCAACCTAGGGTGGGCACCCCATAGAAAAATCTTAGTTTAGAACAGATAAAAGGGACCCACAGGCCCGGTGTGGTAGCCAAGCCTTTTAATTCCAGCACTTGGGAAGCAGAGGCAGGTGAATCTCTGTGAATTCAAGGCCAGCCTGAGCTACATAGTGAATTCCAAGATAGCCAGGGCTACATAGTGACTCTTTCTCAAAACAAACGAAAAACAAACAAAAAACAAAAAGGATTGGCTGTCTGGGAGGCTGAGGAGGGTCAGGATGCCGTCCAGACAATTAGAGGGCGGGGTCAGGAGACCTTGCTGGAAACAACCTCCTCCTTCTATAGCCCCAGGCCCCGAAGAATGCGATGCAATCAATAGACTCTCCTCTTCCAGCAGCCCTTCCCACTTTCCTAAAAAGGCCTAATTGGAAGGAGAAAGATGGACGGTTTCACTAGCCTTAGAGCATGTGGGTGTCCCAGGCTAGGGGTGCCGGCACAGGGGCCGGGGGTGGGGGGGGATGAGGTGGGTGCTGGCTTCTCAACCAGCCCAGGTGAGACAACGGAGGGGCTAGCAGGACTCACTTAGGTTGTGATTGTCTTTCTTCTGCCGCTCTTTGGCCAGGGCCCGGCTCTCAGCATCTGGAGGCCAGAGGAGAGAGGTGGTAAGAAGACAGGAGGAAGAAAAAAAAAAAAAAAAGGAAGGGAGGGAGGGAGGGAGGGGTCCCCGAGGGTACCGGGGAGAGGCTGGCAGTACCTGTGAGCTCTCGCTTCTGGGTCAGGTCGGCAGGGCAGGAGCTGCTGGTGACACCCACCAGGGAGGCTGTGACCTGGGGGTCGCCGCTGTACACGTTCAGGTGGCTGCTGGATAGGGGTAGCTGTGGGGAGAGGGGTGGAGGGAGGCCGGGTGAGTCCCCTCCAGAACCCATCGGAGCAGCTGTTCTCAGGAGTGTTCGAATTACCCCTGAGCCCCTTCTCCAGCAATTCAGGATGCAAGGCTTTGCTGTGGGAAGTGAGTCCCTGTGCAGCCCTGCCCTCAGGAGCCCCTGGCCAGGGTGGGGGTGGGAGAGGAACCTAACCAATGATGGGATTAGACTCCCATTATAGAAACCCTGGGGAGGGGCTCAATCCATTTGGGAGTTTCTCAAGGTTCCCTGAGAGTATGGAATCTCACTGAACAGGAGCAGGAGCAGGAAAGGCGGGCTTGTAGGCAAGGATGGAAAAGATCTGCTGGTTCCTACCAGTAAAAGCCAGCCACAGGCCAAGAGACCCCCTGCGGAGGCCGGAGCCACCCAGGGAGACTGGATAACTAACCCTAGGACCCAGCTTCCAGGCCTCAGTGCCTACAAGCAGCAGGATTGGATTTGTTTCGCTCTACCTCCTACCCAGCCTCCTGGCGAAGTCACCAAGGCAGTAGGGACTGCAGCCCAGCTCTACCTACTCCAGGGCTTTGTCTTGATGCCAGGACAATAGTCAATACTCTGCCCAAGCCAACGAACCAAAGCAAACAGGTGAACCCAAAGAAAGGCAGAGGGCTGGCTCCACCTTTAGTAGGTCGGCTGGCTCAGGATAGACCCTTGTGCACCCTTTATTTCTCCTTTATTTTTATTTTTATTTTATTTTTGTGTTCAAATTTTGTATGTGTCTGCCTGTGGGTTTGTGCAGGCACCCAGAGTCCATAAGAGGACGTTGGGTCCCTGGAGCTGGAGTTACAGGTCACTGTAAGCCTCTCCATCCGTTAACCGCTAAGTCATCTCCCCAGACTCACCCTCTCTTTTTTTGTCCCTTCTAATTGGCCCACACCCCTGTGGTACCACCCCCATTTTGCAGCTGAGCATATAGGGGAATCAGGATGGTGCAGGCACTTGCCTCGTCTTGATAAATCCCAGGTCTATTGCTTCTAAGTCTGGCTCCTCACCTGTTACCATGCCCTGCAACCCCACCCAAGCCAACGGGACCCAAAGGATGATCATGCAGACAAGTCTGTAAGAGGGAAGTGTCTGTGGTTGGGGAAGAGGCTCGCCCCAGAGTGAGTAACACAAACCTTTGGCCCTGGGCACACCAGAAGAGGTGGTCCACAGATCCTCACAAGGGCAGCTAGCTTGGAACCGACTCACTTCGGACACACTGCTGCTCTGGGGCGGTCTCCCAGCTTCCCCTCCTCTCCACCCGACCCAGAAAGCCCCCCTCCCCGCTGCCACACCCACAGCAAACCACCCCTCCACACTGCCCCAGCACACTGGCTGAGGTCCCAGCATGCCTTTCTTCTTTTGAGGCAGCGGCTCATTTACATAGCTCCAACTGCCTTGGAACTGGGCTGGCCTCAAAATCACAGATTCTCCTGCCCGAGTACTGGAATTAACTAACCACACCCTTTCTTTCTTGATTCAATTCTGCTTAGACCCAGAGTCCTTGTCACAGTATGACAAAGGTGACTTTTGCCTCTGCCTCCTCCTCCTCGGAGACACCAGCTCTGTTTTGAGAACTCTCTCCAGCCCGGGAACCATCCCCCTACCCCACAAGACCAAGAGTACCGTGTTAGGCATCTGCATTTCAGGGTTGTTGTAGGCCAGCATGTTGTTCAGGTGCATAATGTTGTCGATGACATCATCAAACTAGAAAAGAGAAAAAGTCCATCTGGGGATGGCCCACCAGAAGAGGGGCAGCCATTCCTACCACACCAGCTCACCCAACCTGCTCAACTAGAGAAGGAGGAAACGGACCAGAGAAAGATCCTACAGCTGAGCCTAAGGTCAGTTTAGGCTCACCCCTAGGAACTCTTGCCAGGGAGTTCTTGACACCTCTCTCCAGGGCTTGGAGAGCCCTGGGCTTTCCTTGTGAGACAGCCCTACCCCCAGCAGAGCTTACAAGATGATGGTCACTCTCCTCGGGCTGGGGCTCCCTGCTGAAGACACCTCCACTTCTGCCATTAAGACCGGACTTTTCCAGGAGAGCAACAACGGACATCACGCAGGCAGCCCCTACTCACCTCCTTCTCAGGGTTGGAGCTGATGTGCAGCATGGCCATGGGACTGTTGGGGGCACTATTGCCAGCTGAAGTGGACAGTACATGTCCAGCCCGCACCCCAGGGGATGCTGCTGGAGGGGGCTTCGGGGAGCCTTGAGCTGGGCTGACATGGGCAGCAAACTTGTTCCCGTAGGTCTCAGACAGATACTCCCGAACCTTCTGGTGCTGGGACTGCTGCAGATGGTAGGAGGTGGGATTCTCTAGGTAGGACTGCACCTGGGGAAGGCGAAGGAGAGCTGTAGAGTGAGCAGGCTGGGACTCCTGGAGCAGGGATGGAAGTGGAGGCAGAGGCCCTACCTACCTTCAACACCTCCCCAGGCACAGGTGGCGGCGAATGGAAGTGGACTGGAGTGTTGATGGCTGGTGTGGGTGGGCCCCCCAGCTGCTGCTGTTGCTGTTGCTGTTGCTGCTGCATGTAATGCATGACAGCCTGCTGCTGCATGCGCTCTCGCTGCTCCTCCTGCTGCGCCTGTTCCCGCATGAGCTGCATGCGCAGCCCGATGCGTGACGCCATGGCAGCTGCTGGTTCGGGCTCCCTGTCGTCGAGGGGAGACAGGTCCATGAAGTAATCATCATCCTCGTAGTCTTTAAACGTGGGCTGGCACAAATACGGTTGCTCCCATTGTACACAAGGAGAAACTGAGTCCGGACAGAAGGGATTTGCCCAAGGCCACTGAGCGAGCTGAGCCATGAGCCTAAGTTTCCTGACTGCCAGACCAGAAGGAGAAGAAAACTCGTCTGTCCTTCCACAGCTGGCTGCAGGAGCCCACCTGACCCCTCGATGTCACATCTACATCATACCTGGCCTAAGCTCCATCCTGCTCTTCTGCCCCTCCCCAGCCCAGCCCCCACCACGCCTCCTCGGAGAGCCTGAGGAGCCTCCAGATGCTCAGATTCCCTCCACGCCCCTCCCCCACCACCTGCTTTGTAGCTCTACAGTCCTACGAGTTCCTCCCCTGCTCTCTGCTCAGAACTCTCTGTGGCTCCCAGTTCACTCAAAGCAAAAGCAAAAGCTTTGAGTTAAGCAAAAGCTTAAACGCAGCCCGAACGGCCCTCTGCAACCTGCGGTGCCTTCATGGTCCCCTTAGACAGCCCCTCCCCCCCCACACACATCCACACGCTTCCCTGGCGCCTTCTAACCGACTACAGCCACACCTCCAGCCTTAAACAATCCTCCAAACACCCCAGGCATGCTTCCACCTCAGGGCCCTTTGCACTTGCTGTTCCCTCCACCTGGAATGTTCTCTCCACATGCCATCGAGGCTCACCTCGCCTCCTCCAAGACTCCGAATGGGACCACTCTAAACCGGCCTTCTCCCCTGCTCCTCTGTATCAGGTGCCACCATCTAGGATGGGGCATTTTTTGCTTCTTACTGAGTTTGTTACTGTCTTCACTGGCTGTTCCTTACTAGGAATGCGAGTCCCCTGAGGGGAAGCATGCCATCTGTTTGTTTACTGCACTACCTTCGGCCTCTAGCCGCTGGGGCCTGTGAGACAGGAGCCAGTGGGTGAAGGGAATGAAGAGAATGGATATGATCCATGAACCAGGCACAGGGGACATAGTCCCCCAGCTGCTGGATTTCATAACCTCGGGGAAGGGAGGGCACACTAGCAGGTATAGCCTTGTGAGGAAGGTCCGTCTAAGGGCTCCTCTCTGCTGGGAGCTTGGAGCTGGGCCCACTGTGGGAAGGTGTGGCTACGGCCCCCAAAGCTAGGCTAGAAAGTGGGAGGGTGAGATAGAATGAGTCTGGTGCCCAGCCTACACGCTCCCTAGCTCACTGAGTGACACTGGTCAAGTTCCTTCCCTTCAGTGTGCCACACAAAAAGAGCAGAACTCGGTGACTTCTCAAGGACAGCCCAAGACTATCTGAGCAACACAGGACCTGGGGGTACCTGGGTCAACGAGGGTAACAGGGACTGGAGAGGTTTGGCAAGATGTGATTTCGGGGTTGAGTAAGAGCTTTCCAACAGGGCTGGGGGAGGGGGGCAGAAACCCAGTTCTGGCACTTCTTGGCAAGCCATTTAATCTCTCGGAGTCTGTTTCCCTGTCTGGGAACAGCTCTTCCTCCATGTTCAACAAAAACCGTGGCTTTCGCAGTGCCTGAGTACATGAGGCAGGAAGGGCTAAACCCGCACAGCCTAGCCAGGGTCTTCACACTGGGATTCAACCTCCATCCGCCCTGTTGGGAAGCCCTTGCTCAACCACAAACCTGGTCTTTTCATAAAGATAGGAAGAGAGGCCCAGGGCAGGTGAGTGTCTTGACTCCACCCCAGGTCTACGCCACTTGGGGAGAAGAGGGAGATATACAGGGCTGGGGGCAGGAGTTGTTCCCAGTTGCATAACTGGTTGACCCAGGGCCAGGAGTGGAGCCGAGGTCAGGGATCCCCAACCAGGACACCACCTGCTAGCTAAGTGTCTCCCTAATGGAGTGAGGGTACCCACCGTTTTGTGGCATGCAGTGGCAATAACCTCATCATTTTTCATCCTCTGCCCAGTAAAGGGCCTGGGTATCCCATGGTCTACAGGGCAGCCCCCAACAACCCAGGCACCGACACCCCTGCCCTGCCCCCATTGCATAGCAGCCACCAGCTGCAGCCTCTACTCCCTCTTACCACCCCTTCTCTGGCTCCTACAGAGGGGAGTCCCTGTCTTCACACCACAGCCTGTCAATCACGCTAGCAAACAGGCCCCTGGCTCTGACCAGATGCAGCCCCACACATCCACCCATGCAGCTAGCAGCCGCTCCTCCATGGACAATCCGACTTCAGATGGCCAGTGGGGGCCAAGGGGCCTGGCCGTGCCAGCCGGCTCAGGGAGGGCTAGGGAGAAGGAGGCCCTTGTTCCCCTGACAAAGGGTTGGCCTGAGGGGCTGGCTACCCCAAAGGACTATGCTAGACCCACTAAGCCATGCTCTGACTGCACCAGCCTCAGCTCCCCATCTGTGAAATGGGTATGGGAATTCAGCCCTCCATTGGGAGCCTCCTGGCATATTCTGTGAATGCTGAGAGTCTGGCCGACAGGGGTGGGTGCCAGTAACCTATGAGGGAGGTTCCCGCTCCCCAGAACCTCGGGCAGAGCTACTGAACCCTATGTTCCTGATGGCAGAACTGTAGCCTCCCCTGCTGGGCTTGAGAGAATGGATACAGATCAAAGGCTTGTGGGGACCGGGGCACCCCTGAACGGTGATCAGCTTCAGTGCCTTCCAGCCAGGATGAACCAAGAGACAGAGAAAGTCCAAATGTCTGTGCCCCTCCCTCTCTGCCCCTTGAAGCCTGGAAAGGACCCACTGTGCAAACCCGGGAACATGGGACCCACAGGGCCTACTATGTATAGGGACCAGGATAGAATCTTGTCCCCAAGTATGCTTCCTAAGGGGAGTCAGTGGCCCCTGAAAGTCCCTGCCTCTCCCAGTGGCACTGCCAACCCCACCTGCACGCCAGGACCCATCAGGTGCTTCAGCTGCCATTCATCCAGGTCTTCGGCCTGCCTCAGCCCATAGATTAGCACAACCCAGCGAGATCCCGGCTCACATCCTGCCTTCACTGGCTGAGTGACCTGGAGAAATTACCAAACCTCTCTGTGGCTAGCTTTCTTGATCTCTGTAAAGCAAACCAATGAAAGTGCTTTCCAGTGCCAGACATAGTGGCACACACCTTTAATCCCAGTACCTGGGAGGGAGAGGCAAGCAGGTAACTATGAGTTCAAGGCCAACTTGGTCTACGTAGTGAGTTCCAGGCCAGCCAAGGCTACATAGTAAACCCTGTCTCAAAACAAACGAAACCCTTCTTGGTGGAGCTACTGTGAGACTTCTAGTAGATACGGTGAGTATAGGGAATTAGCCCGCAGGCCTGAAGTCATTCAGCAACTAGAAAGAGGGTCCCTGTCTCCTCGGGTTTCACCCACACACATGCCCACAGGTGGGCTTTCCTAATCAGTCATTTACACTTGAGTAGAACAAGCTGGGTAAAATTTTTCCTAAGGAGATGGGTGGAAGTCAGGATGAGAGTATAGAGAGATGTCAGTGGGAAGTTTTGGGTCCAGGAAAGGAGGTGTCAAAGATACTCAATGAAGCTGAAGGAGGAGGAGGAGGAGGAAGAGGAGGAAGAGGAGGAGGAAGAGGAAAGATGAGACGGGTGGTAATGCTGGAAGTTAGTCTAGAAGGGAAGGACTGTCACTGTAGAGATGGTTCAGGGAGGAAGTGGAGGCACAGGGAAGTGACTTATCCAAGGCTACACAGATCCTAAGCAGCAGGACGCAGAATGGATGAAGATAGCCCGGCTCCCACCTCTACTTTTAACATACTAATCTGGGCTCCCAGGAACTGAAACTGTTCCAGACGGTCACCTCTGGGGAAGGGAGGCAAACAGGAGCCCCACCAGATTCTGATCACGTCTGAACATGCATCTCTGAAAAGAAAGGGTTCCCCCTGTCCCAAAGGTCATCTTGCCAGGCCCAAGCTCTGCACTCAGAGCAATGGCCATTGGCCAGGTGGGACCCTGAGTGACGGGGACGCTGATGGACTCTGGGCTGCTCTTGAACTCACTAGTAGCTGAGGATGACTTCTGATCCTCCTGCTTCCTCTTCCCAGGTGCATGTGCATGGCCACATCTGGTTTTGCTGGGCATCGAATTCAGGGCTTTGTGAGTGCTAGGCAGGTACTCTACCAAATGAACTACTTCTCCAGTACTGCTTTGAAAGACAGGGTCCCGCTGTGCTGCCCAGGCCGGCTACAAACTCTTCATCCCCCTACCGTCTCCCACGAGCTGAGAGGTATTTGTCATCCAGTCCCAGCTTCTTGGGAAGTTTTCTGCCTTGCAGGTAGATCCTTTAAAAATTGGATCGTAGGGGCTGGAGACGCAGCTGAATTGGTAAGAGTATATGCCCAGCACACAGAGCCCTGGGTTCAATCCCCAGCACTGCATAAACTGGGCAAGTTGGTGCACACCTGTGACTGAAGCTCGCACAGAGGCAAGAGCAGACGTTTAAGGTCATCTTTGGCTACATAGGGAATTTGAGGTTAATCACTTGAGACCCTATCTCAAAAATAAATAAATAAATAAAATGAAAGTTCAATCACAAAGCTGAAATCCATGTGGTCACCCAAGGCCACACGGATGAGGGGGTCCCCTGGCAGGACTATGAAAGAAACCCAAACTAGCTGCTCCTATGTCCGCCGGAGAAAAAGGGATAAAGACACTGTACACAGTGCTGGGTGCGGTGGCGGCCAGGGCTTTAATCCTAGCGCTCTGCAGGCAGAGGCAGAGGCAGAGGCAGAGGCAGAGGCAGGGAGATCTCTATGAATTCGAGGCCAGCTTGGTCTACATAGAAAGCTTCAGGCCAGCGGCCCCTTCCCCCACCACGAAAAAAAGCTGTGCACAACCATTCCACACCACTCAGCCACTGACCCCACACACCACTGCCTGCGGCTCTCACAGAGGTGTCGCAATAGAGGCCAGACTCAGAAATCCCTGGAGCCACGCTGGGTGTGGCGCAGCATTCCCTTGATCTCAGCACTCAGAAGGCAGAAGCAGAGGCAGGCAGATCTCTGTGTGCTTGAAGCCACCTGGACCACATAGGGAGTTCCAGGACAGCCAGGGCTACTCAGAGGTGCTGTCTCAAAAAACCACCACCAGCAACACCAACAAAACCTAGGAACGCATGAAGTCCCACCTGCGAATATAAAGTTCAAAAACCAGGCACAAAACATCTACTGTGTGAGAAGTCAGGATCCAGTTAGCCCTGAGGGACTGCCTGGGAGGGAGAAAGGGCGACTCGGCAGGAGGGGACCAGGAATGGTCTGTGACATGCTGCAGGTGTTGGTGAGACAAGGCCTACTTGTTTATGAGCACTGGTCCAGCTGCTTGCTCCTAATTGCTTTCTTTCTTTCCCTTTCTTTTCCTTCTTTCCTTCTTTCTTTCAAAGCTCACTGAACGAGGGAGGCCGACAGTTTAAAAGAAATAGTGAGCAGTTCACCCTCACCGACAGAGAGATGGCTCATGGGACAAAGGTGCATGTCACCGAGCCCAAGGACCTGAATTTGATCCCCAGAACCCACTAGGAAGGAGAGAACAGACTTCCACAAGTTGTCCTCAGGCCTCCATTTACACACACACACACACACACACACACACACACACACTGAAGTGTTTTTTTTTGGTGTTTGTTTGGTTTTTTGAGATAAGGTTTCTCTGTGTAACTCTGGCTGTCCTGGAACTCACTCTGTAGACCAGGCTGGCCTTGAACTCACAGAGATCTGCCTGCCTCCGCCTCCCAAGTGCTGGGGTTAAAGGCGTGTATCACCACCACCCGGGTATCTATTTTTATGTGTATGTGTATGGGTATTTTGCTTGCCTGTATGTCTGTGCCTCACACGTGTGCCTGGTGCCCTCGGAGACGAGAAGAAAGTATCAGGTCCCCTGGAACAGGAGTTCCAAAAGCTTGAGTCAATATGTGGGGGCTGGGGATTGAATCCAAGTCCCCAAGAAGAACAACCAGTGCTCTTAACTGCTGACTCACCTCTCCAGCTACTTTTATTTTTTCAAACAGACTCTTGATATATAGCCTAGACTGGCCTGAAATTCAGCAATGTAGATCAGGCTGGCCTCAGGTGTTTACTGATCTTCCTGTTTTGACTTCTGGAGTGCTGAGAGCACAGGAACCACCCACCACACCCATCTTGAAATGTTTTATTTTTCTACATAATATATACTGACTATATGTTTGCATAAAAGTGTTCCCTCCCTGTAGAATTACTTCCTTGGGCTAGTGAACATTTGTAATAAAAGAAATCTTTAGTGTCGGACAGTGGTAGCACATGCCTTTAGTCTCAGCATTTGGGAGGCAGAGGCAGGCGAATCCATGAGTTCAAGGCCAGCCTGGTCTACAGAGCGAGTTCCAGGACAGCCAGAGTTACAACAGAGAAACCCTGTCTCAAAAAACCAAACAAACAACAAAAAAAACACTTCAGTGTGTGTGTGTGTGTGTGTGTGTGTGTGTGTGTGTGTGTGCTTGTGTGCAAGTGTCTAAGGAAACCAGAAGAGGGTATTGGATTCAGAGTTATAGGTAATGTGAGCTGCCTGAGGTGGGTTCTGGGAACTAAACTTGACTCCTCTGGAAAGGAACCAAGTCCTTAAGAGAAAGTGCTCTTAACTGCTATGTCTCCAGCCTCCTAATATTTTATTTTTTTATATTTTTGAGACAGGGTCTCTTACAGCGCAGGCTGGCCTCGAACTTGCTAAATAGCTAAAGGTGACCTCCAACTCCCGATCTTCCTGCTTCCACCTCCCAAATTCTGGGATTACAAATACGCACCATCACACTGGAGTGTCAACCTGATTTAATTTTTGCAGTTCATTCGAAACAACAGTGTGCTTACTGTTCCTATACCACGAGAGACAGAGAGGCTGGGGCTTGATAAAGGCTACAGAGCCGACACCAGGGCTGGGTCCTGGCAGCCTGGCTTTTCCTGGATTGGGGATCACCCCCACCCTGCGTGGGGCTGAAGGTGGCCACCTTTGATTTTAGGAGTCCCCTTGAAGAAGAACCCCACTCATGGAAGGGTTCAGCAGCTGACCTCACTCATAGCCCAGGGCCAGGAAGGTGTTCAGCAACAGTCTGGAACTGCCAAACACAGGAGACACAGCTACCCTTCTTCAAAGGGCAGAGCCAATTTCCTGCATTCCCAGAAAAGCACATGTCTGGCAGCTGAAACCGCAAAGTGTGAGCCCAGAGCCAGGATGCCTGTTTAAGTCGTTTGTTACAAGCCCGCCTCCGTGGCGGGAAGATGTCCTTTCTCCTTGAGTCTATCACAGCTGCCCATTGTGTGGGAGCTTCAGGGTCAATCCTGAGCAAACTGTGACCCTAGACAAAGGCCCCTTAAACGGTGCCTAGGCAGTGAATGAACCGCAGAAGGAAAGGAAGGAGTTGGGGAAGCTGATTCCAGGTTGAGAGGGTGGTTTGTCAGCTCTGAGCAGCCACTGCTGCAGGAAGGCCAGTCAGGAGACACGAAGAGACAATACAGGGGCTAGGAATCAAGTTCCGTGGGTAGAGTACTTGCCTAGATGCAGGAAGCTCTAGATTTCATCGACAGCATCTCACAAACCAGACGTGCTGGCTCATGCCTGTAATCATACCACTCTGCTGAGACGGGGTCAGGAGGATCAGAAGTTCAAGGCCCATCTAGGCTACGTGAGATTCTGTCTCAAAAGAGCGAGGGGAGGGGCAACCTAGCATAGATGTCCACACAACTGCCTACCCCAGGACAGGGCCACTCCTATTACAGAAGCAGGCACAGGGCTCAGGCAGAGTTGGCAGCTCTCTTACAAGCACTGTGGGCTTGGGATCAGAATGCAGTGGGTTCAAGGGTCAGTCTTGGGCCTGACTCAATATCTGCCTTGGTTTCCCCGCTAGTCAGCCTGGTTTTGCAAGTTGGACCCAGCATTCCCAGAGTCAGGGAAAACCACTGGAAAAGTGGAAATGTGGACACAGAGAGGTGTCACCATCCTGTCCCGGTCATGCCATCTGAGCTCACAGGTAATGTCCCTGGAAAAGCTTTCTCGAGTGTGTGTGTGTGTGTGTGTGTGTGTGTGTGTGTGAACATAGATGTGCCAGCATGTACATGCATGTGGAGGTCAGAGGTTAACATCAAGTATTTTCCTAAATCATTCTCCACATTGGTTCTTGAGGCAGGGTCTCTCACTGACCCAGAGCTCACCAACTGGCTGGGCTGGCTGACCAATGAGCTCCAGAATCGTCCTGTCTCCCACTTTCCCAGCACTGGGGTCACAGCTGCTCACCACCGTGCCAGGTTTCACTGGGTTGTGAGGACGGAGAGGCAGGTCCCCATGCTTGCACGGCAGGCCCTTTAACCACCCTAAGCCCCTTGTTCCTGTTCCTTTGGAGAAGAGGACCTTTCCAGTCACCCAACAGTGTGCCCCACCCAGCCAGGGCTCCAGGCACACAGCAGCCCCTGCAAGACTGTTTCTTTTCCAAAACTTTGTGTGTGTGTGTGTGTGTGTGTGTGTATGTGTGCTTGTGTGCAAGTGTCTAAGGAAACCAGAAGAAGGTATTGGATCTGGAGTTATAGGCAGTGTGCACGCGCGCATGTGCTTGCTTATCCATATGTGCACCAGTGCATGCAGGTGCCTGAGGAGGCCAGAAGGAGGCATCAGACCCTCTGGAACTGGAGATACAGGAGGTTTGTAAGCTGCCTTTGGATCTTTTTCCTTTTTTATTGATGCCTAATTGACCCTAGCAGAACGTACAAACCTGGGGCCGCTGAGATAGCTGAGTGAGTAAAGGGGCTTGCCAAGGAGCCGGACGACTCTCATCCGGTCCCCAGGACACACATGGCTGAAGGAGAGACCAACTCATGCAAGCTGTCTTCTGACTGCCCACGTGTACATTGTGGCACTCTCCCCACCAACAAATACATACATGTAATTTTAAACGCACAAATTTGAATCACCTTGTTCATAGACTTTTACATTGTCACCACTCTAAGGTAGATGGGGAACATCCCCAATAACCTGCAGGATCCCCCAAGGTCCATCCTGAAGGCCTCTCCAGGGTAACCTATAGCACCGAGGCTGATGGTCACTGGTCTCCAAGACACTCAGGGCCTGTCATTACATGGTCAAGTGGGAGCACTTAGCACAGTTCTGCCCTTACACCCTTACAAGTGACAACTACAGGTCCAGAAATAGAGTGGCATGCACAGGTTCCGAAAGAGGGACCTGGGCAGACATCAGTACAGCAAACCATACCCATCCGAAGAAGCATTGAGTGCTGACATGGACCTCAGCCCACAGGATCCACTGCTGGGGTACAGGCTGGAGGTACTCAGAGATCTGTCTCTGCTGTTTTCTTTTAACATGTTTGTGAATGTGTGGTATGCATATGTGTGAGTATGTGATGTACGGGAATGTAGATGTGTGGTATGCACATGTGTGTATGTGTGGTATGTATTGTGTGGGTGTGTGGTGTGCATGTGTGTATGTGGTGTGCATGTGTGTTGATGTATGGTGTGCATGTGTGTGTGGGTGTGTGATGTGCACATGTGAGGGAATATTGGTATGCATGCATGTAGGTATGCATGTGCACGTATGTATGTGGTGTGCATGCATGTGAGTGTGTGGTATGCGTGTGTATGTGGTGTACATGTGTGTGGATGTGTGGTATGCATATGTGCGGGAGTATGTGGTGTAGGCGTGTGAGGGTGTGCGTGTGTGTATGTGGTGTACATATGTGTGAAGATCAGAGGTTGACATCAGGAGTCTTCCTCAGTCTCTCCTCACCATATTCATTGAGGCAAGGTCTCTCACTTGAACTCAGAGCTCATTGATATGGACTAGTCTAGCTAGCCAGCTTGCTCCAGGGATCCTGTCTCTGCCTATCCCAGGTGCTGGAATTATAACCAGGCCACTGTACCAATCTGGCGTTTGCAGTTCAGGGAATCCAGACTCTAGTCCTTGGGGTTTGATTGTAGGACAAGCACTTCATCCTCTAACCTATCTCTCCTGCCTTGATTTGCTTTATTTTTGAGGTACAGGGAATTGAACCCAGGGTCTCCCATACTCCCAGCAAGTGCTTTACCACTGAGCTATATCCCCGGCCTTCTTTTTACTTTTTATTTTGTGACATGATCTAAGTTGGTCCTCCTGCCTCAGCCTCCCTAATAGCTGGGATTTTTACAGAGCAATGATTCCAGGCCTGGCCAGAAGCTTGTTTTCCAGCCCCTGAGCAGAGGCACAAGCGGGTCAGAGGGGAAGGAAAGGGAGGGGAGGCGAGAGCATAGCATGGGCTTCTGACCAGCCTTCTAATAGCCTCCGGTTCTCGGTTCAAACTCATCAGTCCCAGGCCCCAGCTCACATCCCACAGGAAAGGGCGGGAGCTGGCACCTCCCGCCTGCCCAGCCTGTGAGTCTGGGGCACACAGAGAACAGCTTCAAAGGCAACCCCAGACCAGAGAGACGCCTGTCCTGTCCCTTAGGGACCAGCTGGGACTCCTGTGTAGGAAAAGTGGGAGGATGGGGAGGCGGGAAGAGGATGTGCAGCTGAGGCAAGGCTGGGGAGGGGGGATCAGAAGGTCCTTGGGACACCCCCCCCACAGACCCTGCCTCTCTGCCTGCTTACCTGTACCTGACTATCCTCTCCTCTCTTCTCCTTCCCTCTCTGCTACCCTTTTGTAGCCTTAGCTTTCCCTTAGCTGGCAAGCCACCTGTCCCCTTGGTTGGAGTGGGACCGGGGGACTGAGTCGCCTTTCCTTCGCTCCTCTGCACCTCAGGCTCTTGTCCAATCAAGTATCTTGTCTGTGTCCACTCGGTTTGATCTTGTTCCCCGATCACCCATCAGGCTCCCGAGCTACAAGGAAGGTCCCAGCAAGACCACCTCTCACATTCTCCAGAACCTTTCTACCCTCCCACTTAGCAGACTTCCCAGGACAGGTGCGGAGTTCCCAGCTGTGCTTGTCATTAACCCTGCCTGTCTACAGACCCCCTTCCCTCTCGCTCGGCAAGTACTTCCGAGTTCCTACTGTATGTCGGGCAATACAATGGGCGCATGGCCCCCATCACATCTGTGTACACCCCACAAACACCTAATGAGACAAACAAGTAATGCTAGCAGATGAAGAAACCAAAGCTCCAAGGGGAAAGAGGCCTCACTGACACCATGCTGCAGGATAGTCTGCAGCTCAGGCCTCCCTAGACTGTGCCATCCCTAATGTTAACAGAAAAACGGGGCCATAGGGGGTCCCTACTGCTGCCCCTTGTACCCCAGTACCGCCCACTTATCCACACATGCTACCCTTAGTAAGCCCACAGAAAGTCCCTGTAAAGTCTGAGTACTACTGCTCTGACTCTCCTGGAGGTCATCAAACTCAAGCCCACTCAAGCCTTCCAGTCAATAAGATCCATGGCCGAGAGGCTTAGGAACCATCTATCCAGATCTCATTCGGCCCATTAACGCCCGGGAAGCATGTCAAACTGCCAGACAGAATGTGATTACATGAAATAGAGATTTGGCACCCAACAACGGGACAGGAGCCTGATGGGAGAGGAAGGGAGGTCTAACTCTCAGACGGTTTTTCAAACAGGAATGGGGCCTGAGGGCAGAAGAGGAAGACTCCAAGACCAGGACCATGAGTACTGATGCCCTACCTGTGCTACCCCAGCCACCTGTGCCTCCCCTGCAGTGAAAAAGCATCTGTGTTCACACTGGCAAGTTACAAAGGCTCCAGCAAGCCTTGCCCAAGGCCAGAGTAGGGGTGAAAGATGTGCAATGGGCAAGACCTCTAGCTGTGTGACTCTGGACAAATCTTGCTCTCTCTGGGTCTCAGTTCCCTGTATTCATAGACTCCTTCTGGTCTGGTCTGGCACACAGAAGATTCTGGAACACGGATGTAAACAAGGCTAGGTCCTGTTGTCCATGGTGGAGAGTATTGCAGGCTTAGATGGGAAGAACCATGGCTGCCTTCCATTGTCACTTCCTGATGTTCTAGAAGCCTTCCTCCAGAGCTATAAGGGCCTTATGACCAAGCCTAAGCCTGTCTGCCCACCACAGCCACTTAAGATCCTTTCTTCGTATTGGAAGGCTCAAATTCATAGCAACTTCTGGTTTTGGGTCCAAGGACTAACTCTGTCCCCCGCTCCAGACCCAGGCCTCCCTTGATCTTCCTGAGCTATTCACAGACGCAAGAGTCACCATCACCCCCATCACATTCCCAGAGGTTGGGGGGATTCACAGAGCACCCAGGTCATATCAGTGGCAAGTGCTGGGGTTCAAGGGGCAGCAATGGGGGCCCCTGTGGACCCTTGTTTTTCTGTTGAAACCGGGGAGGGGGGCACACTCTGCGGAGTCCTGAGCTGACACAGGGTAGTGTCCTACCCTGACTCCTGGGCTAAAAAGGGCTTCCTTCCCTTCAGGTCTGCAGACCTGATTTAATCCCAGCCCCTGCTGGTACCCCTTGGCTTGTGGCTGTGAGGAAGTAACTTTCTCTACCTATCTGAGTGTTTCAGAAACAGCCTCTTAACTGCACAGCCAGGTTCTGCCAAGTAATAGATAGATAGATAGATAGATAGATAGATAGATAGATAGATAGATAGATAGGCAGGCTGGCAAATAGAGGCATGGGCCAGCAGGAGAAAACACCCCTGAGCTACAGTTTCACAGCTAGGCAGTTCCAAGGCACAAACTGCCCGTGTCAATCATTTCTGAGATGCAAAGTGCCATTCTGTCATATACTGCTGATTAAATGCTCCAAACAACCCTACCAACCTGTGACAGAGGAACTAACATATCCCCCATTTCACAGAAGAGGCAACAGAGAGAGGCACAGAGGGACTGATGGTAGGCCTAAGGTCACACAGAAAATAGGTGGTGGTCTACTGATCTCTGAACCCACATACCCAGCTGCCGGCCAGCACATATGCACTACCCGGTATCTGTCCGGGAAGTGCAGAAGGAAGCAGGTGGGACAGGACACCAGGCATCTCTCAGAACTGAGGCTGTCGCCCCCCTTACGAGCCACCCAGGACTACTCCTTGCATGCAGTCCCCAAGAGCTGCGTGAGACCCAGGCCTTGGATGTAGCTCGGTGTCACCTGAGCTCCGAGGTTCAGAACAGTATCCAGGGGTTCTGGACCCTCACGGCTGAAGTCAAATCTGGGTTTGCTTCTTAGCAGCTGTGTGGTGGAAGGGAGGCACATAACCTCTTGGAGCCTGTCTCTGTAAACAGATGACAGCAACGCTGTCTTCCTCAGAGTAGATGAGGGGGTGATGTGCCCGGCATGTAGGGAGATGTGACAGCATCAACTCCCTGTCCGGGTACTCCTGTCCATCAACTGGAGTTTAGATCTAGGTAGGGGCCCTTTATGTCCTTATTCCGAAGCACATGATCCAATGGGGTGATGGTGCATGCCTGTAAACCCAGCACTCTGGAAGTGGAAGGGGGGAGGATCAGGAATTCAAGGTCATCTTCAAGTACATGGCAAGTTTGAGGGTGGCCTGGGCTACATGAAACCCCCCCCCTCTCTCTCATACACACACACACACACACACACACACACACACACACCATGACCCACACGTGTCACACTCCTGAGTGCTGCTTAGAAGGGCAGAGCCTCAGGGCTTGGCCCAGACTGCCAGAGACAGAAGACACATTTCAACAACTCTCCCAGACCTGTGGGACAGTAAACAAAGAGACTTTCCACGTTGACCCGAGGTTGTGGTCACCTGATTCCGAGCGTGAAAACTGGTGACAAGGAGAAGAGAGCAGGGTGGTCCAGGCCGTAGAAGAAGGGGACAGGAGAGGTATAATCTCCACCATGAACTTAAGCAAACAGCCCAGGGGCCAAAGTACAGGCTGGAGTGCAGGGCGACTGGCTGCTTCATCCGAGGCTGGGCCCAGCACATGAGGCACCCACAGCCAGTGTTATGGGAGAGCAGAAGGGAGGTTGAGATGTTGCTGGGACTCGGTCAGGACAAACTGCACGAGGAATAACCACTCAAACATAGACCACTGTACCCACAAATCCTCCCTGTCGTGTGCACACCACCCTGGAACTTTGCCTCCTCCCAAAAGACAAGATGATTGTGAAGACGGAGGAATCCCAGATACACAGAGCCTCAGGAAACTAAGGCCACACAGCAGGCCAAGGAGTCTCTCTTCCCTCTACACTCTCTCCCCTGCCTACACCCCAACTCCCCCTTCTAAGATGGGCATGACCCACATTTTTACTGGTTACCTGCTTGATGAGCCGTCTTCCTCAGTAGACGAGAGGTACCACGTGAGGCTGCAGAAAGATGAGCAGCAGAGTGGTGCTCTCAGGGTCCCCTGACAGACAGCCATGTCCAGGACATTTTGTATGGTCTCCCAAGTACACACACACACACACACACACACACACTCACACACTCACACTCACACACTCACAATCATATCCTGTCTCCAGCCACACAGCCTCAGGAAAGTTTCTTTTTCTACTCTATCCATGGAAAGACGGCAGCTCTTACCTCCAGCACCCCCATCATCAGCACCCCATCCCACACCCCACTAACCTCATTCACCACTGCAGGCTGGACTTCTGGGACCCCCAGGCTCCTGTGGACACCACAGAAACCCCAAAGTATGGGGCCAGAACCCCAAACAGGCCTAACATTCCCAAGAAAGAGCCACCGACTTCGGGGTCAATTGAGACTGTTGCAGAGAGTGATTTCACAGGTTCTGAAAAGGCCTTGAGCCCCAAAATATCTTCCCTCTGGGTCTGGAAATCCCCACCCCCACCCCTCTGAGATTGACTGCTGGGACAGGCTCCCACCTGAAGTCAGCTTCCACCCTGGGAGCGACAGCTGACAGCTGGCCTGAGACTTGGTGAAAGATGGGCAGGGCAGGGCAGGGCGGTGTAGGGCGGTGCAGGGTCATTAGTCTCTGCCAGCTCCCACCAGGAGGGGGCGCTCTGCCCCAACACCCAACCAAGGACTAGTACCCTAGAAGCCAGCACCTCTTAGCTAGCAAGGAAGTCCAGTCTGGAGAGTTTTAAACACCACCCCATACAGACTAGGGAAAATCAAATGCTGTCCCCCTGAGGAAGGCAAAGTACTGAAGACCAGAAGAGGACTGGAGCCCCGAGAACGAGGAGACGAGCGTGTGGGGGGGGGACGGGACTGGAGAGGGAATTAACCAGGTTCCAAAATAGCACAGTTGGTTCTGCCTCACTTCACCCAGCACAGTGTCTGGCTGCTTCTGCTTTCGATCTGACTCACGCCTGGTGGGGGCAGGAGAGGGTGGCCAGCACGGACTGGGGCCACTGGATAACCACAAGCAGTGGTCCAGAACCCTAAGCTGGGGGGCCTTCTCCCCTAACTCCATGCCTTATCCAAGAGTGAGTTGGCTCCAGGAAAGAGGTAACAGGGTTCTGAGGCCGGGGGGTGGGGGCAGGGGGAGGTGGCTTGCCAGGCTTGCCCAAGCTAGCCCACCTGAGTGCTCCAGGGGTATCAGCTGTCTGACCTGAACTCAGCCTTGTACCTGCACTGTCTGGGAACATACACTGGCATCTCTACCCCATCAAGGAAGCCAGAGTACACCTGCCCTGGAAGCAATCTCCTTTTCTATTGAGTTGAAAGGATCTTCCAGATGAGCACTCAGTACTCCATCCTGCCGGATGCCTTGCAGCTGTCTCCCCAGGCTGTCACACAGGTATGACAGGAACATGGAAGCGCTTTTCCCCAGCACTTCTACCTTCTGTTGGTCCTTAAACACCAGCCTTCCCAGGTAGGAGAGAGGAACCCTGACCATGCATTGGGGTGGGGTTGGGCTAGCAACAGCTCCTCTTGCCCCTAGTTATCTTTCTCTCCATGTTCTTCTGCCTCTTCCAGGACTCTGAGCAGTTCCATTTTCCCTCCCAGGAGTGTGACTCCAGCAGCAGATTCCCCACACGAAGCCCAAACTTGAGAGAGGACCAGAAAACCACACCTAGCACAAGACCCATCTCACAGCTCCTGAGCAAAAGTTCTCAGTCCCTAACCCCACCTGGGCCTGGAGTGAGCATGGCTACCTTTCTATGCCAGTGGGTAAGGGTTGGGGGGGTGTGTGTCAACGGACATAGAGAGGAGACACTCCTAGTGAGCAGGGAGAGTGTCAGAAGCGAGGTGGGTGGCTGATGGTGGCAGACATGCACCTAACACCTCCACCGAGACATGCAAACCGTGAGCAGACACCCAAAGAGAAGAGCTGCAAGCGTCAGCTAGAAGAAAAGGACGTAGGGATCCATGTGGTGCTCGGCCCAGAGGGGACGCGTGGTGAGCCTCAGTCCTGCCCAGTCCTGGTCTCTGCCTGTCACCAGCTTCATGCTGGAGGCTTTCTAACTCAACATCTCAGTAGCCACACTGGCCTCAAACTCACTACGGAGCTGAGGATTACTTTGCTTTTCTGATCTCCGGCCTCCACACCCTGAGTGCTTAAAGACTTGAGCTGCTAGGCTTGGTTTTACACGGGGCTGGGGATCAAACCCAGAGTCATCAAGCTAGACAAACACTCCACCAACTGAGCCACACCTCAGCCTCCACTCCCTCCTTTGACTCTCCCTGGCCCAACGAGGTTGAGACCCACAGCACGGAGTTGGCAGGGCTGGAGTAGACGGAGGTGGAACCAGAGATTCGGCCCTCAAAGCAGACATGCAGATTCTTCACTAGGAACAAATGGGGTGACTTTGCAAAACCAACCCCACAATACGCTACGTTCCACAAGTTGCATCCTGTTCAGATGGGCGCTTAAAGGGAGGGGCGCCAGAAGGCTCAGCCCCTCACTGACCAATGGACAGTCATTGGTAGCTGTGGAGAAGAGGCAGGGGAAGTAAGAGAGAAAAGGAAGAAAGGCAGTGCAGCCAGTCTTGGGAAGTTGGAGGGGGCTGTTAGCGGGGTGTGGTGGCACAAGCCTAAAATCCCAGCACTCAGAAAGTGAGTTCAAGGCCAGCCTGGTCTACATAGTGAGTTCCAGGACAGTCAGAGCTACATAGAGAGACCATCTCGACAAACAAACAAACAAAATAATCATCATGTTTTATTATTGTTAAAAGGGGGACTGTTGACGGCAGACCGTGCCACCCAACATGGTCACGCATCTTTATATGTGAAGACACAGCACCCAGGCGTCTCTTACCTGGTGAGATTAGGAGAGAACTAGCCAGCGTCAGGAATGTAGTAAACATATATTTGTCCACCAAAGGAGATCCTGCCAGCTTCTTCTTTCAGCTAATGGGATCATGAGGATTAACTATGTTTGTTAGACACACACAGGGGAAGGGGCTGCCGTGGTGAGCCCAGCAAAAGCTGCTGAGGGTCCAGTCACATCCTCTGGCCATGCAGTCCTCATGGCTCTAAGCAGTCCACTTCTGAGCACTACTATATACAGTCCTGTATCTGGGCCAGAGGTGATGGTATTAGCACCCCGTCTTGTGCTCGCCCCCCATTCCCTAGCCTAAAACTCCAGGCTCTCTCTGGGTAACTTCAGAGCATGATCTAAGCCTCACCCCCACCCCCTCCCATAGGAGCCAACAGCACATTTTCATAAAATTACATTTTATCAGCTTCCTGCCCTTCCAGGAGTCAGGGACCCTACTTTCTCAGGTACTTCCTGGGAAACCTCCCAAATAAACTATTTACAGCTACAGTCTCTTGTCAGCCAGTAGGAATCTGGACTGAAACTAAGCTGCTAGTTTGCATACTTAGGAGGGCCAGCTGTGGATGAGCCAGTGCCAGGAGCTGACCTCCCTGTGGGGACCTGAGAAGCAAGAACACAAGAGTTGGAGAAGACTTCTAGAGCCGGATGCAACGGCCAAATGTGTATCTAGAACTTTCTGACCTGTGAGCAGGCGAAACTGTCCCTAGAAGCGGAGTTGCAGTGGAAAGAAGAAACAAGGGCTTACCAGAATTGCTAGTGAGCAGAAGAACACTGCATGTCGGGGGTGGTGATGATGGCTTTAGGTTCCTAGTTCCTATTGGCACGGGTTAATAGGATGAGAAAGCTGGCATTGCCCTCCACCTGCAGGGTGCTTCTAGGGTAAACTCTGGAACTCCGACATCGAACCCTAGTCACCCATTTGATAACACCACTATTGGTTCAGAACTCACGAGGAAGCCCTCGGGACACCAAGAGACATCATTTGATTCCACATCAAGAGTACGTGTTTTGAAGCCAGAGAGACAACTCAGCAGTTAAGAGCACCTGCTATTGCAGAGGACCCTGGTCTAGTTGCCAGAACCCACAGGGCACCTCACAGCCATTTGTAACTCTAATTCCGGGAAATTCAAAACCCTCTTCTGGCCTAGGAGCACTATGCACACATGTGGTGCACACAGACATACATGCAGGCAAACACTCACATGCATAAAATAAAAATTGAAATCTTATTTTTTTTTTAGAAAGTGTACATGTTTTGAAGCAGCCAGGGCTGAATCCTAGATCTGTCACTTACTGGCTGTGAGAGCGTCATCAATTTATCTCATTTAATGGAGTTTTAAGTTCCTGGTGTATAAAATGAAAAACAAAAACAAACAAACAAAAAAACATCCTGGAGAGTTTCTGTATGGACCAAGTGTAAAGTATATAATCTGGCATCTGGCAGAGTGAGCACTCAATAGACCTTGAGAGATGAATACCATTCATGAGTGGATGGATGGGTGGATGGGTTGGTGGATGGATGGATGGATGGGTGGGTGGATGGATGGATGGATGGGTGGGTGGATGGATGGATGGGTGGATGGGTGGGTGGATGGATGGATGGATGGGTGGATGGATGGATGGATGGGTGGATGGGTGGGTGGGTGGATGGGTGGGTGGGTGGGTGGATGGGTGGGTAGATAGATGGATGGATGGGTGGATGGGTGGGTGGATGGATGGATGGATGGGTGGATGGATGGATGGATGGGTGGATGGGTGGGTGGGTGGATGGGTGGGTGGGTGGGTGGATGGGTGGGTAGATAGATGGATGGATGGGTGGGTGGGTGGGTGGATGGATGGATGGGTGGATGGATGGATGGATGGGTGGATGGGTGGGTGGGTGGGTAGATAGATGGATGGATGGGTGGGTGGGTGGGTGGATGGATGGGTGGGTGGGTGGGTGGGTAGATGGATGGATGGGTGGGTGGGTAGGTGGGTGGATGGGTGGGTGGGTAGGTGGGTGGATGGATGGGTGGGTGGGTGGGTAGATGGATGGATGGGTGGGTGGGTGGATGGGTGGATGGGTAGATGGGTGGGTGGGTAGATGGGTGGGTGGATGGGTGGAACAAGTAGGCAGAAAGATGAATATATGTGTTAGTAATGAATGAATAAACAGATGGGCTGATGGATAAATGGATGGATGAATAGATAAATGGACAGATTGACATAATCTACAAAATAGATAAATATAAAAAATAAATAAATATGATGGATGGATACAGTCAATTTTTAAAGTTTACTTGCGTGAGTGCGCATATTACCTGCCACAGCACTGGTGTGGAGTCAGAAAACAACTTTCTTTTCTTTCTTTCTTTTTTTCCCCCACCCTTTTGGTTTTCTGAGACAGGGTTTCTCTGTTGTAAACTGGCTGTCCTGGAACTCATTCTGGAGACCAGGCTGGCCTGGAACTCACAGAGATCCACCTGCTTCTGCCTCCCAAGTGTGTGTGCCACCACTGCCAGGCTCAGAAAACAACTTTCAAGAATCAGTTCTTTCCTTCTGTTGTGGGTTTTGGGGACTAAACCCTGGTTGTTAGGTTTGCACATCACGTCCTTTTGTACTTTTACAGAGTCTCACGCAGTCCCTGGCCTGGAGCTGCCAATGCAGCTATGACTGCAGAGTCCTACTGCTCCGCTCCTGACCCCTGTGTGAATCTCTTCACCGTTTGTTGGGATGTTTATAAGGGCTCTCTCATGTGCTCCTTTGTGGGACCTTCTCAGTAAGACTAGGAAGTATGGAATTCAGTGGGGAAACTGAGGCACTGAGGAGATCCTGTACATCTTTTTTAACTTCAATTCTTTTTTTTTATTAAATATTTATTTGTCTTATTTATACGAGAGCTCTATCTGCATGTACACCTGCATGCCAGAAGAGGGCATCCAATCCCATTAGAGATGGTTGTGAGCCACCCTGTGGTTGCTGGGAATTGAACGCAGGACCTCTGGAAGAGGGCAGTCAGTGCTCTTAACTGCGGAGCAATCTCTCCAGCCAGCCCTCCTGCCCCACGTGCAACTTTTAAATTTTTATTTTATCTCATGTGTGTGTGCCTTTTGCTTGCCTGTATGTATGTGTACCAATGCATGCCTGGAGCCTACAGGGATGGATCCGAAAAGGGTGTCTAACCCCCTAGAACTAGAATAATAGACAGGGAGCCACCATGTGGGTGCTGGGAACCAGACATGGGTCCTCTGCAAGAGCAACAGGCGCTCTTAATGGCGGACCCAACTTTCTGGTCCCCTGTCCAGTTTTCTAGTTAGTGTTCGAGCTTTCCAAGGTGTTCCTTGGCACCTCCCACAATCCATCAGCTGTCAGGTACATGATGCTACCCTCTGGCCATGCCTGCCCCGCTCATACATCGAGGACCTTGTTATATCCATACAAGTGTCCTGGGGTCGGGGTGGGGTGCTGGCAGGGTGGTAGGAAAGGTACGAACAGCACGGAGCAGGGGACTGCGGGATGGCAGCCAGCCTTCCAGCTGTCTCCTTCCAGTCTCCGTCACCTCCACCTGTCCCCGTGCCCCAGCCCTGGCATTTTAGTCTCGCGGTCACTAAGGAATGCCCTATCCGTTTGCCGAGCCTGACATCAAGGATGGACAGGGTAGCTAGGAAGGCGAGCTTCAGGAATCAGGGCTCTTGGAGTAAGTCCAGCTAGGGAAGTGGACCCCACAAGGGGCATTATCTGGGGACTCTGCTCTTGGCCTTGGGACTTAAGCACAAGTCAGAAGTGGGACCCTTCCTGCCCGGAGCTAGGTTGCCCACGGCTGGCTCCTTTGCTGCAGAGGCCCCTTCAGGCTAGAAACCTGAGGAGGTAGAGAGACTCAGGCCAGACTCTCAGAATAGAACCATTAGAGGCAGAATGTCCTGCTTCCCAGTGGCACCAAGGCCTGTGAAGGGGCTCAAGGCCAGTCAGGGAGCTCAAGAGAGAATTCTAGGCCCTGTCTTGGCCACGTCTCTCCTCTACACTCGTTTCCCTTATTGCAAGGGGACATACAATGCTGCTCAAGTTGGGGAACCAAGGCAGAGCCTGCTCTCCAGCTTTGGAGGCCTGCTTTTCCCACCAACCACACCATCCTTGATTGTTCTTTACCTCGCTTTATACAGCATGTGAGGCTCAGGCCCCTCATGTATTGGGCTCCCTTTATACCCCGGGAGAAGTTATTAATCAGAAGGAAGTTTGCCTTGCTTCCCCAGCTTGGCTGTGAAGAGGTGGAGCCACACACTTTCAGGAGTCCAGCCTGGAAGCGGGGACCAGTGGTTAAGCAGCTCAGTACTTCCGAACCCCACCTCAGGACTCTCTCTTAATTATCAGCCCCCTGCCCTCTTGCTGGACTATGAGGGTTTAGACCCTTGTGGGAGCCAAAGAGACTGGGGAGCCACTGCTGTTGACAGCATCGGTGCCAGGCCCGTGACGCAGGGCCTGAGGCCCAGGCACACAATGGGCTGTGTGTGCACCCAGCGTTACCCTGGAGCAGAGCTGGGCAGGCCAGCATCTGGGCTCAAGCCAAGAATTCATTTCCCTGGAGAGAGCCTCCCACCCCTCCTGGCAGCAGGGATGGAGTAGGCAGGGGCAGCAAGGGTGGGCAATTACTTCTTATCCTCACTCAGTCCAGGGAGGAGAAGGCAAACAGGCGAGGGACAGGCACTGGGGATAGGGACACTCACTTGTGAGGGACAGGGACTGTGTATTCCTGGGACTGCAGCCTCCCCAGCAGTCAGACAGAGGGCAGAGGGTAAAGAGAGCAGCCTGGCCACATGTCAGACTTTACTGCTTCCTCTACAACCTGCCCATGGGCGGACTTCATCTGCATAGGTTTTCTGAGGCACCCAGGACTTCTGGCCATCCAGTCTGTACTGATACCCTTAGAGTGCCCCTGGAGATCTGTTGGCACCCTCCCTGGGGGAATGAGTCACCAGCTGGCTGCAGCCAGGATGTCGGGCAGGCAGGGGGCAGGTTCAGCTGCCTGCTTCCCTCACTGACAGGTCTTCAGCTGGAAAAGCACTCAGTTGGTACCACAGTGTCCCAGGCTGGACCTCACAGGCCACTTCCCCTGGGTCAGGGATTGCCTGGTGCCTGAATCCTGGGGCTTGATGCCCTCCTGGTCCCCATGCTGCCTCCTTTAGCAGCCGGCTGAAGTACCACTGCCAGGGACATTAGGTTGCAGGAAAAGCAGCCATCTACCCCAGGAATGAGCAGAGTTTGAGCAGGAGGGAGGAGAAAGGAACACCTGAGGGTATGGGGAAGGAAGGGAAGGATGCCATGCTGCCAGTACCTCAGGCTGTGGCTCATGGGGGGAGGGACCCTCTGCTCAAGTCACTTTCCATTCTCCTCCAGCCTGGGGAAACACCTGGTGACCAGAGCTCACTGTCCCTGCTCCCGCTGGGGCTCCACAACAGGTTTCACATACTCTTTCACACAAATGTGGGCCCCCCCCCCAGTCTTCTGCCCACACTCCCAAAGGTCACACATAAAAGTCACAGTGAAAGTCTTCATCCATCAGACACAGATGGATGGCCACCCATCTTCTAATGGCCAAAGACGTCCATCACCCTAACCAAGTGACAACAGTTGGTGACGGGCATCCTGTCATCCTCAAACAGTATAGTGTCTCACAGCATACTTAATCTGTGCGTGCGTGTGTATTATGTATGTATGTGTATGTGTGTATTACGTGTGTGCGTGTGTGTATGTGTGTATATGTGTGTATTATGTGCGTGCGTGTGTGTATGTGTGTGTTATATGTATGTGTGGATGTGTATATTATGTGCATGTATGTCTGTATTATGTGTATGTATGTCTCTGTGCGTGAACGTGTGTATTATGTGCATGTGTATGTGTGTGTGTGTGTGTGTGTGTGTGTGGATGTGTGTGGGTGTGTATGTCTGTGTGTGTATTATGTGCGTGTATATGTCTGTGTGTGTGTGTGTATTATGTGCGTGTGTGTATGTCTCTGTGTGTGTATGTGTATATGTGTGTGTGTGTGTGTGTATGTGTGTGTGTGTATTATGTGCATGTGTGTATGTCTCTGTGTGTGTGTGTATATGTGTGTGTGTGTGTGTGGATGTGTGTGTATATGTGTGTGTGTGTATTATGTGCGTGTATATGTCTGTGTGTGTGTGTGTGTTATGTGCGTGTGTGTATGTCTCTGTGTGTGTGTGTGTATATGTGTGTGTGTGTGTGTGTGCGCACGCACATTTGCATCATATCCATCTTCATCCTGAGGAATGCTCCTGTGTCGTGAGAACAGAAGGCTCGGGGCCAGTGGGGCCTTGGGGAGATCAGCCCTTTACTCTTACAGATGAGCAAACAGATGGCAGGGGGAAGAGCCCACATTCAAGGTTATGGTGGAGTCTGGAATTCAGGGCTGAGGTAGCAGAAGGCTAGTTCAACAGAGCAGGAGACAGGAGATTGGAAAGGGAGCAGGAAGAGGAGGAAGATGGGAAGAGAGAGGTCATGGTTCCAGTCCCACTCTGGGATGTCACGCTGGGGCCATTTCCCAGCTTTCTGTGCAGTGGATCCATGCCAGCACTGCAGCGTCTCTGGCCAGGAGTTTCCCATCTTTAGAGCCAGCCTGAGGATGACCACTGTCTTCAAGGCTCCCCAGTGTGGGGGAGCAGCAACACCAGACTCAAAGCTCAACCTGAGAGCAGTTTATCTGTACCCCACACTCCGAAGGGCCAGAGAGCTGTGCTGCCAGCACCCTCTGGAGTCATCAACCAGGGGCCAAGCATAGAACACCAGAGAACAAGGAGCATGGGCCTCAGGCCGACTGAAGTGGCAGAGTCTTATGTTTCAAACAAAACACGTGTGCCCCTTAGACTAAAGCAAAGGAGCTGGAGAAGGGAGGATCTACCCCTGTCCCAGATAGCCACACGGCACTTCCCACATTCTCAAGACCATAGCTTTGGGAAGTATGGAGGAGTGGTGGGATCAAATTACAGTGTATAAATATACGAAAACTTCCAAAGAATGATACCATGTACTATAAGAAATAAATTAATATTGACTTGTCTATTTTGAAGACCCCAGCTTTCTCTAGCTCCTCATCAAATAACTGGCCAGAGGAAATGGATGGGGGGTGAGCTGTGCATGACTCAGAGGACAGGGCCACAATGCCACAGCGCCAAAGAGGGAAGGGGACACTGCCAGACAGTGTTCCAAACAGCACCCATGGCTTTAGCCCCACGCACGCCTGTCCCCCGTGGTCGGGTCTTACAGCCTGGATCTTACATATACGGCAACAGACATGATCTGGCTGTGAGTAATAAGCCTAGATTCCCACCAACCTGTGTGCGTTTAATCCTTCTTGGGTGCAGAAGTTTATTTTCAGTTATGTTTAAAATGATGGTTTTGCGCATCGTTGGGAGAAGGCTGCCTAGACCTGCGTTGGCTTTATGTAAATTCCTCATGCTCTCATGTTCTGTCAATAGAACCTGAGGAGCTTAGGCACCAATACAAACCCCTGAGAGGAGACGCTCAGGGCTCCACTGTCCAGGATGGCGCTTGGCACGATGGTGGCTCCCTCTGCTGCGGTCTGGCAGGGTTTTACACCTACCAAAGTGCCTCCGAGTCTTCCTCGCTGAGCGACACACTGGGTATATGCAACTACACCTCACCAAAGTCACCACAGTCACTGTGCCTGAGCATAAGCAGCTCTTCCGAACCCCATGCCAGGAATCATCCGACGTAGAGAAAAGCCGAGAAGCCCCTCACTGGAGCCCTGTATCGTCCCACACCCCACGCCTCCTCCTTTGGAAGCGGCTGCCCTCTTCACCCTGACATGGAGCCCGCTTCCCTTTCCTGAGACCCTTGTCTGCAGGGGGTCCCCCTCTTCATCCTGACATGGAACCCGCTTCCCTTTCCTGAGACCCTTGTCTGCAGGACTCCCCCTCTTCATCCTGACATGGAGCCCGCTTCCCTTTCCTGAGACCCTTGTCTGCAGGGGGTCCAAGGCCAACTGAACCTCATGATGGCTACCTGGGAAAGCCTATGGGCTGACCTTTAGCCTATGCTTTGTAAAGCTAGTGGCAACGCTCACGTCACCTCACACTACCCCTACGCACAGCGCTGGAGCGGGATGAGACGGCAAGAGAGCAGCACACGAGTGCGAACAGGACACCTGCTACGGCCAGCTTCAAGTCCAACAGGTGCATGACATTAAGAGTGCCCCAGCTCTCCTCCAGCCCTCAGAAGCATCCACAGGGGTCGCCCTGCACCACATGTTGGCAGCCCTGAGGACTAGAGCTAAAAATAGACTCCATAATGAGTCACAGCTAAGAATAAGCAAGCAAACAGCCCTCCAGGAGAGGACACTCTGCCAGGGAGGCACCACCTTCTGCCCTTCCCAACCCAGCCACTTTCCAGCCCCGCATCACCCACAGACAGCCTTCATAGAGGAACCCTACCTGAGCACCTGGACAGCCAGGCAAGGTGTGCCTACACGCACCCACCCACAGCACAGGTCATTCGCCAGCCACATGAAAGATAGGGACAACAGGCGTCTAAGAGCTGCGGAGATGACCAGTGCAGAGGCAAACAGGGGCACCCACACATTTCTTCCCTTGTCCTAAAGCCCATTCTCAGCAGGGCATGAAGGAGAAAGCCATGTCTCTGGCTGGTACATCTGCTCACCTGTGAAATGGGTCTCCAGAGCCAGCCAGACCGGCTCTCTCCAGAGGTCATCAGTGGGCAGAGACCAGCAAGGGGCTGAGCATATACTACAGGAACGATATCACACAGCAGGTGAATTCAAAGGAGTCTTAGCCAACTGGACCCAATGACTGGAGTCTCCTTCTATGTACCCATTGCCCTCAGAAATCAAAAGCTTGATTCATTTGAGTACACCGGTAGCTGGAATTTGGGAACTACACAGCACACTCACTACAGAAGGAGCTCCTCTCCAGAGCAACACAGGACAGGGTGAGGGCTTTATTAACAGAAGGGGAGCCCCAGGCTCAGAGAAGAGCCTTAGTGCCACACACTAGCCTTTGAAGTGTCTTCCAGGAACCACATGCTCTTCACACAAGACATTCTCATGCTGGGAGCCAGAGGGTGGGGGCTGGAAAAAGGGGGCAGAGCTCTCGGTGCATAAGCTCCACTGGAAGAAGAGAGGAAGGAAGAAAGGGAACAGGGTCCCAGGCCAATCTTGGTCATCGAGTGGGAGCAGCTGGTCCAGCCACAGTGACGTCACAGGTAACCACATATAGCCTCACTCCAGGTCCAGCTAGAAAATATGGCTTTAAACATCAGGACTTCAATGCTATGAGGTGTATTAGAGAGACTAAAAGAGGAGCAACAGAGCTGGGGAATGACTCAGCAGGTTAAAATCCTGTAATAGCATAAGGCCCTGAGTTCAAATCCCCAGGGAAAACCCCAGACAAAAAGTCAGGAGTTGGTGTGCATCTGCCCCCCAGCACTGTGCGGGGACTAGACACAGGAAGGGCACTGGGGCGTACCGGCTGCCAGTCTGGCCCCAGGGTCGGGGAGAGACCCCGTCTCAAGGAAATAAGGTAGAGCTTGGTGGGACGGGACACCCGTGTTCTCCTTTGGCCTGCGTATGTGTACTGGTAGGTACACTCACACACACAAACATATATCACATATCTGTTCATACATACATGTATACAAAGTTAATTTTAAAGGGACTATTAGCCCGTCAAAGGCTCTAACCAGACTAGCGAAGAACTCACCCCACTTTCGTACACTATGTAAGTAAGCACTCTGCCCCTGAGCTATACCCCAAACCTCATTTTGCACCGTGTGTGTGTGTGTGTGTGTGTGTGTGTGTGTGTGTATGTATGTGTTTTGTTTGTGTTTGTTTTCGTTTTTGAGACAAGAGTTTCTTTGTGTAACCTCAGTTGTCCTGAAACTCGTTCTGTAGAGCAGGCTGGCCTTGAACTCAGAGGTCGACCGACCTCTGCCCCCCAAGTACTGGGATTAAAGACATGTGCCACCATGCCCAGCTCTCTCATTTTGCTTTTTTAAATAGCTGTATAGGGGCTGGAGAGATGGCTCAAAAGTTAAGAGTATTTTCTGCTCTTGCAAAGGACCTGGGTTTGGTTCCCAGCATCTGCATGATGGTTCACAACCACTGGTGACTCAAGTTCCAGGGGAATCTGACATCTTATTCTGGCCTCTGTGGGCACCATGGATGCATACCGTGCACAGACATACATATAAAAATAAAAATAAATAAATAACACACACACATACACACACACACACACACACACAATTGGTGTTACATTCACATGATGAAGAATAAATAAACCAAGCTAGTTAACATGTCTGATACCTCAAATATTTATCATTGGTGAAGGCGAGAACATTGAAGATCTGATCTCAGGTACTTTGAAATGTATAAGACATCGTAAGTCACTAAATTCACTGTACTGTGTGGCATGCCCCAAGAGGAGGGGACATATTTCTCCTGCCATATTGAAGCAACTTTGACGGCACCTCTCACGCATATTTTCCACCATGCACATCCACTTTCCTAATCCCACCCTCCATACCTGCTTGGCTACCAAAGCCACTGACAGAAAGCATCTAGGGAAAACCCCTGGGAGACTTGGAGTTATCAGTTCTTGTACTCTGTAGAGAGGCTAACAGCAGCCATGAGAATTTGAAGCAGATCCAAACCGAGGTCAGCCACCAACACTGGGAACTTCTAGGAGCTCTGTAGGCTAGCTTTCCTGACACAGAGACCTTCTTCTCAGCCCACCCGGGAACTTAGCCCACCTGTGGGATGGGGGGCAAGGAAAGAGTCCCTGGAGGATCAGGTCCAGGTTCCCTGAGAAGTTATCACTGTGGGAGGGAGATGATGAAGTGGCTTCCATTTATGAGGCCCATATGGTTCTTTGCAGCCCTTAGCTCATGTTAATTCTCGAAACCAGACAGCAGGCACTCAGTCTAGGCAGCTTTTCATTAAATACCACACTGTAATGTGGAGCTCATACCTGAACCTCTGGGCTCAGGGCTCATCAGGCTGGAAGCTGCCCACAGCTTCCTGGAAATTGGTGGCCACCTTGGGCACTGCCCCTCCCCCTGGCAACATAAACCTCAAGTTGTGGCTCCTAGGAGACTCACTGTAGGGAGGCTGGGGTTGCCAGACGTGGTCTCATGCCCTGGGGCCTGGGCAGACCAACTCCACTGAAAAGCCAGGGATGTCCCCTGCCTGTCATGATCACAGGCTCCTCCCACTGCCCTCAGTCACAGGGTGGGGAGGAAGGGGGATTCTCCAGACAGGCAGCTGATGTCCTCATGACCTTCCTCAGCCCTCTCAGCAGTAACCCACCCAGAGCTCCCACACTTCCTGCGATCAGTTCATCCATGCTGAGTCACGGGAACGGAATTGGCACTGCCACTAGCAGGTTGTAGGGTTACGGGTTAGGGTACCCCCTCTACCAAGGAGACTGAGGCCCAGATGGTCCAAGGACTTGCCAGGGCAGAGCCTTAAGGAATAAGAAGGATTTCTGCTCCTGGAGCAGTACTTGGAGCTTAGGGCCAAGTCACAGGCTGGGTACACCGGAGCCGGCTGGGGCTGCAGAGAGCAGAATACTTGATCAGGAGGTTACAGAAGTACAGCAAGAGAAGGCAAGGGCTGAACCCATCATCTCACCCATAGTTACTGCAAGCAGGGAGGGGTGACAACCCTGAATCCTCAACACTACCCTACCATCTTGAGGTGCTAGAAACAGCCCTCCCCAGTGTCCCCAGAGGATGCCCACCCAACCCTCTGCTGTGACACACATGGCACCACCTGCCAGGCCCAGCCTTGCAGCCTCTACCAATAAGGAACTGGATTTGTAGCCCCTAGACCACAAGCTAACCAATCATCCAGGAACTGTGTCTCCTCTCCCCACCCCCACCCAACACTTCAGCTCTCCTCTCCTCTGCTAGCGCTTGTGAAGAATTGGGCCCTGAACCCCCCTCACCCATCTCCAAGCCATATTTCTGGATTTTAGAATGGATTCCTCAGCCCCAGCTGGGGTGCTGGGCCTTATACTCAGTAGGTACTGCACAAACCTTGCACAGGAGAAAGCGTCTCTCAGGCAAAGTTTTTTAACCATGACTCACAGAAAGATGTATTTCATTTGACCTTGGAGACACACACACACACACACACACACACACACACACACACACACACACAAAACAAAGTGCTTTCCAAAACAGAAGTTCCTGATATACTGGCAATGTGCAATATACTCGAATAGTTTTGTCCTATTCTGTGTGGGGTGCGTGTCTGTGCATGTGCGCATGTGCGCGTGCGTGCATGCCAGAAAAGAAGACCAGGCTTCCTGTTCGGCCTCTTCTCTTGAGAAAGATCTCACTGAACCTGAAGCTCACTGCTTCATCCAGGCTGGCTCTTGGGACGCTCCCATCTTTGACTCCCAACACTGGAGTTACAGGCATCCATGGCCATGCCTGGCCCTTATGTGGGTGCTGGGGATTCAAACTCGGGTCGTTATGCTTGTGCAGCAAGCATGACTTATTCACCCAGTCATCTTCACGGCCCTTTTCTATTATTCCGCTTTAGTTTTTAAAAATGTTCCTGCAGAGCTGGAGGGATGCTTCTGGGGTTAAGACTGCTCCTTGCTCTTCCAGAGGACCTGAATTTGGTTCTGAGCACCAACATCAGGTGGCTCACGACTAGCTGAAACTAGCCCTGGGGAGGATCTGCCTCTCCTCTGGCCCCTGTGAGCACCTGCACGCACGTGGCACACATTCTCGCAGAAACTCACATAATTCTTTTTAAAACTTAAAAACAAAAACATCTGTTCACGTAGACCACAGCGCCAAATTTCATAAATTCAATTAGTGCCCTGGTGCACAGTTCAACCACCCCCCGCCCCCCAATATCTACGCAGCCAGGTCCAGGCAGAGCAGGTACCAGATAGCTACCGTTTTGCTATCCTACCAGACCTTGTCCTCCCTGTCTCTCAGAGAGGCACTGTTAGGGTTCTCGGTTCCAACAGGAAGAAACTGAGGCTCAGGGTCACACGGTAAATGGCTCAGGGAGAACCAACCAGGTCTTCCAGAATGTACAGTCCGACACGTACCACACCGCTCTCCATCAAAAAATAATCACCTCCAGGGCTGGGGTGGTACACCGTTGGCGAGGCCTGCCTCAACTCCCCCCCCCCACCTTCGCAGAGTCCCGCCGCGTGCACAGAGACACCCCGCCTGTGGGGGAAACATGCCAACAGGTGTGGAATACTCACCGGTTGCCAGGCTCTGTTTCTGAATACTTTGTCTTTTAATACCCATGATATAAACACACGAGATGGGGGCTACACTTGTCAATCCCATTTTAGAGATGTGGAAACTGAGGCACTCTGAGAGCAAGTTACCTGCCAGGTTCACGCGGCTGAAGGACGCAGGCCAGGATTCAAACCTCGAATCACACTGTTGCCCCCCCGACCCAACAGAGACGGGATTTGTTCTCCGCTAAACACATCACACCTACATGTCCTTCTCAACAGGACCTAAATGGCTGGCTCCTAATTTCCCATGATTCCCACCACCTTCCGCTCCTAATTGGGTCTGAGCACACTACCTCTCAACACCTGAATCTTTTTCATTCTCCCCTCAATGCCCTCAGCCCAGCCCAGGAGGCTGAGGCAGAAGATGGAGAGGCCAGTCAGAGATACACGGTGAGACAAAGTCTCACTGAAAAGACCCTTAGCCAGAGTGGCCAGAGTGGGGGATTTTTCCTCTCTGAAAATGTCACGCGTCCCATGCATGCACACACACTTGCATGGACCCCGGGAGAGGCTAACTGTTGGAAGGAAGCCCCCTGGGGTGCTCAGATCCACCCCCTCATCCAAGACCCAGCCATTTCCTCATTTCCCCAGCGCTGTTCTCACCCAGCCCCCTACACCTCAGAGAGAGGAAGTTGCGCAATCCCCTGGGAGCTGCAAATGTGGCCAAGGATTACTCACAGAGAGAAGCAGCTCCAGCCGGAAGCACCCCCCACCCAAAGCCTACCCTACCCAGGCAGGCTGGCTTCAATCTCTCCAACCCCAGGTTCTAATCCTAGACAGAGCCTTTACAGCTTCCAGGCACCCAGAAAGAGACAGAGAGACAATGGCCCAAACCCTTGCTTCTCCCGGGGCCTCCCAGAGAACACCAAAGATCCCTCCACCTCCCCCACTCGCCACACACCTGTGGGCTTGGTCTCCAGACATTCAGTTCACAGTCTGATATAGACCCTCTTGATAAGAGAGACCCAAATGTCACCCATCAGGCTCTGGGCAGGGTGGAGCCAAAGCACTCTGCCCTGTGGGAAACTGTTCTTATACACAGGTGATTTCTATGGCTCCTTGGGTTCCTTCCCTAACAGCCTGACAAAGAGGTGTGACAATGTCTGCATCTGGACACACACCCCCCCCAACCAGCCAACAGGTGAAGACTTGTCTGGAAGGGCAGTCAGCTATTTAAGCTGCTGCCGGCCACCTCCGCCAAGGGAAGGAGGAGTTCGCTGGACCCTTTCTTTCCAGTGCATTTCAGAAGTGTAGTGGGGAGACTGGACTGGCCATGACTCCTGGAGAAGGCAGAGAGGCCAGGCAGATGAGGGAAGCCCAGAACAGACGGGCCAGAGAGAACAATTATGACTCCGACTCGCCCTGGACTAGCAAAACAGGAAGGAATGTGAAGGATGAGCAGAAGTCGGGCTGGACGTGCAGAGCCCCGACACTGCCCTGGACCTGCAACCGGGGCCTCAGATAAGGAACAGCCATGAGAGCCTCTTTATCACCCCCACAGCCTTGGACTCCAGCTAAGGACAAAGTCAGGGGCAGCTCTGCCTGGGCCCCAGGGCTCCCATAGAGCCCCTCATTTCTGCAGCCTTCATCAAAAACCTGGGGCCTCAGGGCGGTTCCCTGCCGGAGGACCCAGAGCGGCAGGCTCATCAGCTGAAGTCTCCAGCTCAGCAGACAGGGACCAGGTGAGGGAGGAAGGGAGGGTGCTAGGAAGCCCAGCTTGTAAGGAACCCAGGTTCCTTACAGAACTGCTTCCCCCACACCTGTGCTCCATCCTGATAACCTCATGAAGGCCACAACCCTACCCCTCCTGTTTTTCAGATGGAGAAACCGAGGCACAAAGCACTTAAGTAACTTCTCAGAGATCACGCCACTGAGAGTTGGGACCAGGCCATCCTCTGATGTGGGGAACAACATGTCCTTTTTAGGATACTTAGTTGGATCGCTAGCCAATGTCACCAGACGTTGCTAAAGGTCCCCCTCGCCAGTAAACTGCTCCACCTGAGAACTACTAACCAAGGAGTAGCTAAAAAGCCAAAGGCTTCCCAATTTCAATGGAAGAGTCCAGAATCCTCCTGTGCCAGATGTGCTAGACAGGACTGTCAGAAGCACAGCTGGTTGGCTATGTACCCTCTGGAAAAAGGATCCCCCAGGGCAGGCACTGCTACTTGGGGTCACCTCCTAAGTCCAAATGTCTACCTCCCTCTCAGGCGCAACATGACCATAATCATTCCTCATTTTGATCAGAGACTCCTTCTATCATGGAAAGGAAAGGAATTGATCAACCCTAATTAATACGTTCCCTGTCCTCAGAAATTGCTGACAATCATTCCCACTCCTCAGTATTCTTGGGGATTCATTCTAGTATCCCTTCGGATGCTAAAATCCAGAAATGCTTAGTGTCTCTTACATATAGACGTCTAACGCAATGCCCATCCTCCTATTGTCTTTAAATCATTCCTAAGTTACTTCAAAACCTAACACAACTGTATTGTTTAGGGAAGGGTAGCAAGAAAAACTGTGTACCGGTTCAGTACAGGCATTTTTTATGGTATGTGGGTATCTGTGCATGGGTATGTACACAAAGGTGCAGTGCCCATGAAATCCAGAAGAGGGTGCCGGATCCCCTGGAGCTGGAGTTACAGGCAGTTACGAGCCACCCAGTGTGGTCCTGGGAACCAAATGCAAACCTCCTGAAAGAGGGGCAAGCCCTCTTAACCGCTATGTCTCCTTTTCAAATATTTTTAAACTGAAGTCAGCTGAATTCTTAGATGCAGGATTCATAGATATAGGGCCCACAGAATATATGCCAATCATTTGACATATGCATGCTAGCAAACATCTGCAAAAAAATACTTATTTTAAAAATGAGGGGCTGGGGAGATGGCTCAGTGGTTAAAAGCTTTGCTGCTCTTGAAGAGGACCCAGCTTTGGTTTCCAGCACCCACATGGTGACTCACAACCATCTGTAACTTCAGTTGCAGGGGATCCCACAGCTTATTCTGGCCTCTGCAGATACCGCACACACATAGTACACATCATTTTTAAAAGTTGAGGATGAGGCCAGGCGGTAGTGGTAAAGGCCTTTAATCTCAGCACTCAGAGGCGGGTGGATCTCCGAATTCGAGGCCAGCCTGGTCTACAGAGTGAGTTTCAGGACAGCAGAGATACACAGAGAAACCCTGTCTCAAGAAAGAGAGAGAGAGAGAGAGAGAGAGAGAGAGAGAAAGGAAAGAAGGGAAGGAAGGAAGGGAGGGAGGGAGGGAGGGAGGGAGGAAGGAAGGGAGGAAAGAAGGAAAGAAGGAAGGAAGGAAGGAAAGAAGGAAGGAAGGAAGGAAAGAAAGAAGGAAGGAAGGAAGGAAAGAAGGAAGGAAGGAAAAGAAGGAAGGAAGGAAGGAAAGAAGGAAAGAAGGAAGGAAGGAAAGAAGGAAGGAAGGAAGGAAAGAAGGAAGGAAGGAAGGAAGGAAGGAAAGAAGGAAGGAAGGAAGGAAAGAAGGAAGGGAGGGAAAGAAAAAAAGAAAGTTGAGGATGGGAATGTTAATTACACCTGTGATAAGACACTTACCAGCATGACAGACATTAGTCTGACACCACTACCACGCGCTGGCAAGATTCTGGAGCAACAGGAACTCTGAAGAGTCCCCAAGGAGGACCAAGTTTGTACGACCATTCAGGATAACAAGTGAGGCTATACTACCAAGATCCCAGGCAACCCCACTCCAGTCATATGCACTATAAAGAAATCTGTATACCAATGCCTTAGGACACACACTCAAGGCCATTCCTCGAGTGCTGTTCCTGGTAGCCAAAAAAGGAAAGCCATCCAAAGGTCTACGGGCAGAGGAACGGATTCTATGCAGCAATGAGAAGAAGCACACTCCAGCTATACACAGGCAGATCCACCATGAAGTGGGAAGAGTACCACACAGGCACGAGATTCCCCAGTGGCACTTCATTCATATGTATCGTACTGAGTCAGACAAAGCTAAACCCAAAGAGAACCAAGGTCAGGAGAGTGTCGCCTGGGCAAAACGACAAAGGGAAGCAAGCAGACACACAACTAAGAAATTAGTAAGTAGGAACTGGAGAGATGGCTCAGCAGTGAGGAGCACTGGTCGCTCTTCCAGAGGACCCGGGTTTGGTTCTCAGCACCATGTGGCAGCTCACGGCTGTCTGTAACTCTAGCTCCAGGGGATCACACAGCCTCACACAGACAGACGCGCAGGCAAAACACCAATGCACAAGAAATAAACAAATAAACAGACCACTTAAAAATAAATAAGCTGGGCAGTGGTGGCGCACGCCTTTAATCCCAACACTCAGGAGGCAGAGGCAGGTGGATCTCTGTGAGTTCGAGGACAGTCTGCTCTATGGAGTGACAGTTCCAGGACAGCCAGAGTTAACAATAGAGAAACTTGTGTCTCAAACACAAACAAATAAATAAATAAGTTTTTTAAATTAATAAATAAAAATAAAGCCAAGGTAGTGGCTAGCTCTGGAAGGGTCGAAAAGTTATTTTTGTTGTTGTTTACTTGCTTTAAGGTTCTCCCCTTGTAGACTAGTCTGGCCTTGAACTCACAGATATCCACCCCGGTCTGCCTCCTGAATGCTAGGATCTTTTAAGGCATGAGCCACCATGCCTAACTGATTTTGGAGTCCAGTCTGTTTCTCTGTGCTGGTGCTTGCCATCTGGGGAGTCACTTTAATTTAAAGGATTTTATTTTTATTTATGTGTATGTGTGCATGTTTGTATGTACATGTGTGTACAGGTACCTTGGTCCCTGGTGCTGGAGTTACAGGTGGTTGTGAGCTGCCCAGTGTGGGTGCTGGGAATCGAACCCGGGTCCTCTGCATGAGCAGCACGTGTTCTTAGGCAGCCAGCCATCTCTCCAGCCTTCATTCTCCCTCTTACTTATTATTTCTATGCACGCGACCGTAGACACTCCCGAGGAGGTCAGAGGACAACGTGCAGGCGCCAGTCCTCCCCCCATGTGGGTTTGGAGATCAAATTCAAGTCACTGAGCTCAACAGCAAGTCCCTTTATTGCCTGAGCCATCCAGCCAGCCAGTTACTTTTATCCTTGTATATTTATGCTGTCTTTGGCAAGTGCGCTACATTTCACAATAAAACGAGGCAGGGAAGGACAAGATATAGGTGAATAGCAATAGAAATTCTAACATTTTCTTCCCACACCTGGCTTTGAAAACACTATCATTAGGTTCAAAAAACCTGGAGATTAGTCATTGTTCTAGAGTGCATGATGAAGCTTGGGGCCCTCTCTCTAAGGAGAACCCCTCAATGTGCTCATCTTGGCTCAGGCTGAAGGCTGCCCCCCCAGCCAACCAGAGCTGGCTACCTCAGCCTCTTCCTTATCCTGCCCAGGATGCCCCCTCCTGGATACGGGCGGAGTGGCTGCCTCAAGCCAGGTGCCTGCATACCCAACCCACTCTCTCCTGGGCCGCTTCTCTGAGAGCCTGATGGCTGGACCTGGAGGCTCACTCCAAGCGTGATAAAAGGAGGAAGAGAGAGAGAAATAAAGTGGGTGGAGAGAGAGAGAGAGGAAGAGAGAGAGAGAGAGGGAGGATATGAATGTGCACTAGAGATAGATATTGGGACTGTGCCGGGTTCTGTGGAAGTAGGGGAAGGGAGAGGGGAGAAGAGTGGGAGAGGAGTGGAGAGGGGAGAGAGAAGGTGATGGGGTGGGGGGTGGAGTAGATGCTCTGTCCCCAGGCCTCCAAGTATACATACCTCACAGTCCAGGGCTTCTCCATAGCAGGTGAATGCCCAGGGGCCTCCCCTCTCCTCCAGAACTCCTAGAAGGAAGGACTAAGTCCAGGAAGAAAGCCTCCTGGGCCTGAAGCAGTGACCCTTAGCGAAACAACCCAGGGTGTGGCAGAGTAGCCCTTTCTGGGGTCCAGAAGGCAGGAAGGGCTGAGGGCCCACCTAAGAGTCAGGAGGCCTCATTGATATTCTATCTGCTGTCTGTCTTTCTCTGTCCTCTGCTGAGATTTCCAGAAATTTCTGTGCCCAACCACCTACTTGGACAATGCAGACTTAGGTGCCAAGCACACGTGTGGTGACCCTCATGGTGCCGAAGGCCATGGGCTGCCCCAACCTCCTTCCTCGTCTCAGTAACAGGGACAGTGCCAGCCAGCTGCTAAGGCTCCAGTCAGCCCAGGGCAGAGCCGGCCAGCACGGCCCTGCCGGGACAGCTGAGCACACCTGGCTAGAGCTAGCAGGGGTGAGTGGCAGTGGGGGTGGACGGTATAGTGTGTCATCTCCTGGCCACCCTACATCCCTCAGGGACCACAGGGGGCTGAACAGGTGCTGTCCCCAAACTGATTATAAACAAACCAGGGGACAGCCTGTGCAAGCAGAGGTCCTGCCCCATGGACCCACTGGCAGAACTGGGATGAGAAGGGGGTGCTAGCAACTTTTCTATGCGGAGAAGCAGGCCAAGCACCCAAGCCAGATTAGGGCTGGAGCACTGCAGAAGAAGAAGAGGGCAAGGAGGGATCAGAGAGGAGCTTCACTGAGCTGAGGATGAGGCCCTGGGTGGTGAAGCTCCTACAGAGTAGAGACCATGGGGAAGCCATCTTTTAGGCCCTCATTTCTGGACATATGATGACATTCAATCTGTGTTCATTCATTCATCCTGAAAGCTTCACTGGGCATCCACTATGCTGGAGTCTCTCCTGTAGGCAGGAGCAATGCACCAAAACAGAGCAAATCCCTGTCTTGAGAGGGCATCTGAAGTCAGGTACCTTCAATCATCTGTTACCTGGGACTCTAAGCTCCTGTCCCCCCAGTTCACACCTCCTCACTTTCTACCAGCTTCATTCCTAGTTCTAAAGACCCCTTCATCCCTGAGCCACCAGCTCTCCTGACACTATAATACCCTCAAGGCCCAAGTGGCATGTACCTGTACCTGTAATCACTGCACTGGGGAAGATGAAATTAAGGAAGGAAGATCATGCCTTCAAGACCAGCCTGAGCAACACACTGGAATATATAGCAAGACCTACCTCAAATTTTTCTAAAATTTTATTTATTTATTTAAATTTTCTTTTATTTCATTTTTTCGGGACAGGGTTTCTCTGTTGTAACTCTGGCTGTCCTGGAACTCACAGAGAAACAACTGCCTCTGCCTCCCAAGTGCTGGGATGAAAGGCATCTGTCACCACCGCCCGGCTTGTCTCAAATTTTTAAAACACGAAAAGCTATACACGGTGATACATACTCATCATCCCAGCACTTGGGAGAGGGAAGCAGGAGGATGACGGGTTTTAAGTCATCCTTGGCTACATGGCAAGTCTAAGGACAGGCGGGCTACACACAACAGTGTCTCAAAAACAACAGCAAAACCTCACGCAGAGGACAAGATGGCTCAGCGAGTAGAGGCGCCTGCTGCCAAGCCTGATGACCTGAGCTGGATCTGGGGTCCCACATGGTAGAAGGAGAGAGCCTGTGACCCCACATAAGTGCCATGGCTTGTCTCTCTCTCCCTCTCTCTCTCTCACCCCACAGACACACAGACACACACACACACACACACACACACACACACACACGAGCACGTATGCACAATAAGTAAATATTTTTAGTAAGTAAATATACTTTTTTAAGATAACATAAGTAAACAGGAGCCCAGAACCTCCTAAATGACATGTCCTCTCACAGGGTCCTCTTAACCCTCTCTGAACAAAGAAAGGGGTCATCATTTCTTTCGCGTGCATTTTATGCTTACGATTCGTAAGAACGTGCTTCAGGGAGGGTAAGACCTGAGTTTGATTCCCAGAACTCACATAAAGGTGGAAGGAAAGCACTCACTCCATAAAGTTGTCCTCTGCTGGGCACAGCGGCCCCACCCCTTCAATCCCAGCACTCAAGAGGAAGAGGCAGGCGGACTTCTGTAAGTTCAAGGTCAGCCTAGTCTACATAGCGAGTTCTAGCCCCAGAGCTGTTGTAGAGAGACCCTGTATAAAAAAGAAAGTCTTCTGACCTCTACACGCATGCCCTGCATATGCCCTCCTCCTCCTACACAAAAATGGTTCAGAAAGTAAATATGATCCGGTGATCAAATACTTGCCCTGTGGACCCGTGTGGAACAAGAACTAATGTGATAGGTGCTTTAACAGCCTCACTTCAACACGAGCCTCTCTGGAGGATGGTTCCCAGGATACTAATCACACTCCAGCCTCTGCCACGAGCTCTGATGACACTGTGGCCAGAGCTGTCACCCACCCATTGCACTCTGCCGTAAGCACTTGTCTTAGAATGGGACCCAGAATCAGGTGGCTAAACAGTGCTGAGTGGCCTGGGATGCTAGACTTTGGGTGTGGTTGGAGTGTCCCCTGAGGGTTGTAATTTAATCTCCATTACTCGCAGTAGAGATTAAGACAATGGAAATACAATCCAACCCTGGTGCTCAGAGGTAGGGCCTTTGGGAAATGATCAGAATTAGGTAAAATCATCAGGTGGAGTCCTATGGTTGAGTACTGGTGGCTCTTCAAGGCCAGAGCCTGAAGACCCTAGTTTGGATAACCAGAACCCATGCAAAATGCCAGGCAGGACAGCACGTGCCTATGAAACCTCAGTGCTAAGTGAGCAGAGCCAGGGAGATCCCTGAAGCCATCCAGCCTAGCCGGATTAATAAACTTCAGGTTCAAGGAGAGACTCTGACTCAAAATAAATAAATAAATAAACAAACAAACAAACGAACAAAGGAACAAACGTGTTGAGTGGTGAAGGAAGGATACATGATGCTGACCTCTGGCCTACACACACACACACACACACACACACACAACCATACACATAGGTACCATACTAAAAATCATATGCGCCAGACACCCAGCACAACACATCACTTCCTCTTCACCCTCCTCCAGACACGAGACCAGAAGGGTCACATCAGATCTGGTGTCTTGCCTTCCGCAAGAACTGTGAGCTAGCAAACCCTTTATAGGGATATCGATTCTCTGGTGTTCTGTTGTAGTAACTCAAATCAGACTAATAAACACATGGAATCTAACACCCTCTCCTGGCCTCTGCAGGTTAATACCACAGGTTAATACATGCATGTGATGTGCAGACATGTCAAGCAAAGCCTCCGTGCACATAAAAATAAAAGTTTTTTAAAGGAAAAATAAGCAAATGAAATAGGGCTGGAGAGAGGGCTCTGTGATTAAGAATGTCTGTTGGTTTTCCAGACGACCTGAGTTTGGTTCCCAGAACCCATCACAGATGGCTCACAACTGCCTGTAACTCCAGGGGAATCTGATGCCCTCTTCTGGCCTCAGTAAGCAACTGCACTCATGAGCCTGTACCCACATGAGCACACATAAACACACATAACTTAAAATTAAAAATAAGTCTTTTAAAAATGATAAAGCAAAATAGTGGCTGTGAGGAGGGTTCAATGCGCGATGCACAAGGACCTGTGTTTAACCCTAGGACCCTTGTAAAAGTGGGGTGCAATGGCACGTGGTTATAATCCCAGGGCTAGAAAGACAAGAGACACAAGGATCACTGGGGTTCACTGACCAGCCGGTCTCCCCTAAATGGTGAGCTCCAGACCAACGAAAGGCTCTGTCTGAGAGAAGGTGGACAGTGTTCCTGAGTATGACACCCAAGGTGGCCCTCTGGTCTCTACACGCATTAACACACCTCAGCTCTCACACACGCACGCACACACACACACGGGAGAACACGTGAACACACTTTTTAAAAAAAAAGAAAATCATTTAAAAGAAAAAGTAAAACTCCAGATCTCAGAACCTTGTGGAACTACTGAGCACGGGCTGTGAAGCAGAGCAGAGAATGCTGAGACACGGCAGTCCCACTCGGGACTTCTCAGGCCCACTTGGTGCAAGAGCTGCTGCCTTAGAGAAAGGGCGTGGGAACCACCTGGGCACTGTTTTCAGACTGATGCCTGGCCCCGCCCCCAGAGGCCCGGAGGCAAGGGTGATCAGGGTAGTCAGCCAGGCCGGTGTGAGATGGAAATGTCCAGTGGCCTCCTTGAAAGCTGTGACTTCGTGGAGAGAAAACTTTAGTTGAAGGGGAGAGCAAGGAAGATGTGATGGGAGAAAACACTTGAAGAGAGGAAGGCAGAAACAAGGGATGGAGACCACAGCTTTCTAGACACGGAGTCTGCTAGACTTCTGGATTATTCTCCATAGCATCAAATCCTACTGTGGGACTGCCACTGTATGCATAACTGCCAACCAGGTGGAATGTCCCCAGCAAAACTGGGCAAGGCATAGCGCTGGCCAGATCATTTTCTCTTCTTCCTTATGCTTGTTCTTTGTTTGTTTGTTTGGTTTGTTGTTGTTTTGTATTGTGTTTTGTTTGTTTTTTTTTAAGACAGGGTTTCTATGCTGTCGCTCTGGCTGCCCTGGAACTCACTCTGTAGACCAGGCTGACCTCAAACTCACAGAGATCGGCCTGCCTTTGCCCTTCCGAGTGCTGGGATTAATGGCGTGAGCCAACACTGCCGGTTTATGCTTGTTCTTATGACAGGACATCGGTGGGGTGGAGCTAAGGGGTCCAGCACTTACTCATCTAGCATGCACAAGTCTCTAGGCTTGATAATCAGCACCCAAAAGGGAAAATATACAAATATAAATAAATATATATATGTATATGTATGTATATGTGTGTGTGCATATATATATATGTGTATATATATATACACATATATATAAATAACAGGAAGCAATATTGACTCCCGCCTGGTGCTTCGCTCCTCTACTCTGTCCTCTGATCTCACCCACTGCCTGCTCACCCCACAGCAAAGCTCTTCTTGTGGGTGCAGTAAGTCTTAGTCTCAGGTCCTCCCCTATTACTGGGAGATTCTCTCTCCCTCGACAACACCACAGTAACCAAGAGGATCAGTGTCTCTAGTGCAGAGTGGAAGAGGAGGGCAGGCAACAGAGGGAAGGGAAGAGCCAAGAGGGAGGTTGCAAGACAGATGCTCCGCAGGGAAATTCAAGGGCGAGGGTGGTAGGGACACCAAATCCCCTGTACTTCCTAGTTAGAGGGCAAACTGGGAATGAGGAGGCTGCAGGTTGTAGGACCAACCGTGGCCAGAGTCTGCAGCACTCCTGGGACATACACATATTTTTTATTTTGTATTTATTTTATGAATGAGTGTTTTGCTTGCACATATGTCTGTGCACCACGCGCATGCAGTGCCCAGGGAGACCAGAAGAGGACGACTATGGATTCCCTGGAAGTGGAGTTATAGATGGTTGTGAGCCACTCTGTGTGCTGGGAACTGGACCTGGGTGTGTGCTGAGGAACAGCTAGTGCTCTTAACAGCTGAGTCACTTCTTCAGCCTGGAAGGTGTTATATTTGAGGCTATTAGATACCTAGGGTGGCCTGTTAGAATCCTCAGCTACCAGGGATCAAACCCAGGCCCTCCTGCATGCTAGGCAAGTAGTCTGTCATATGAGCTACACGAGTATCCCCAGCCTTTCCATGGTTCTTTTTCCCTCTCCTAGAGCAACTCTAGGCCTCTGCTTCTCACTTAAAAGTGAGAAATGAAAAAATAAATAAATAAAAGAGCTACAAGAGTTGCGTGTGTGCCTGTTATTCTAAGTACTCTGTGTGTTCTGAGCATCAACACACTTGGCCCTTGCTCTTGGGTAGGGCTAGTAGAGTGTATCCTTCCTAGTCGTGGAAGCAGAGGCACAGTGGGTTGCTAAACAGCTTGCCCAGGATCCCACAGTGGTAAGTGACAGAGCTGGGACTCCAAGCCAGGCAGCCCAGCCCCAGAGCTCGTCAAGCCAACATTCATCCAGGCAAAGTTATAATCGATTGCCAGATACATGGTGGCTGGGGTTGTCCTGACAAAATGGGACACATGAGCCAGGCTTGATTCCAGGGACTCCATCTGTCCCTGGGTTGTCTACTACCTACACCCTTTCTGATAACCTGGTGCCTGGGGCAGAGACCTGTAGAAGGTCTTTACTGGAGGGGAGCCTCTGATTAGTGTTCATAGACAGGCAGACAGAAAGTGAGCAGAGCCACTCAGATAGTCATTGGTGGCATGGCGTCTCTGGTCCTGTGACCTTGTGACTTTCTCAACTGAAGGTCCCACTGCCTTTCCTCCACAGCTGATGAAACAAGTCCTTCCTGGGGGCGTCCTGTGGCCTATAGGGCACGTTGTTCATGCCAAAGCCACACCCCCAGAAGGCTGTCAGTAAGGCGCTTCCTCCCCTGCCTGGGTCAAGTGGGCTTTCCAAAGAGGCCTCCCAGGCACTGTCTGAACCTACCTCCTCACAGGGCAGGATCTCCCAGAAGTCCTCTGGGCACCTGGCTCAGTAGCCCAGAAAAGAGGCCAGGAGATGAGTATAGTCCCAGGACAGAAGGCTCTAGGCAGCAAGAAGAAGGTTCCCAAACCACCATATCCCCACTTAAAAATGTATGTTTGTATTCCTTTTTTTAAATAATTTGTTTTCAAGCCAGGCTGTGGTGGTACACGACTTTAATCCCAGCATTCAGGAGTCAGAGGCAGGTGAATCTCTGAGTTCAAGACCAGCCTGGTCTACAGAGTGAGTTCCAGGAGATCCAGAGTTACAACAGAGAAACCTTATCTTGAGAAGACAAAACAAAGGAACTGTTTTCAGATTTTTAATTTCTATTTTATGTGTGTTAATGTTTGCCTGGATGTATGGCTATATACCACGCAGGTGCAGTTCCCAAGGAGGCCAGAAGAGGGATCCGAGTCCATAGAACTGGAGTTGTGACAGCTGCCATGTGGATGCTGGGAATTGAATTTCAGTCCCTCTACAAGAGCAGTCACTGCTCTTCACTGCTGACCACGGAGCCATCTCTCCAGTACCACACACATATGCACACACACACACGCACATGTGCACACACACACACATATACACACACAGAGAGACACACAAGCACACACATACTCACATATGCACACATATACGCACACATACACACACGCACACAAGCATATACACACACACAGACACACACATACACATACACACACACACACACACACACACACCTTTTAAAGGAGAGCTTTTGGGAGAGAGAGTTCAGAGGGTAAGAGCTTTTGCTGTTCTGCCAGAGAGCAGGAACTCAGGTGCCAGCACCCTATCTGTCAGCTCACAGCTGCCTGTAACTCCACTCCAGGGGAAATAAAAAGCCCTCTTCTGGACTCTGTGGGCACTGCCCTCTGTGCACACAGCTGCATACAAGCATACGCATAAATAGAACATTTTTTTTTTTTTTAAAAGAAGAACTTCTGGCAAACACTGACATGGTCTTCTTCAGGAATTAAGGATGTGGATCTTGGAATTGGTTGGGCCTGGGTTAGAACCCCAGCTCTCTCCTTCCAGGCTGTGAGGTTTTCAATAATTTATTTAACTTCCCTGAGTCAGTATAACTGAAACAGTAATTCCTACTTTGATGCAAAGAGACACAGCTATTTATTTTTATTTTTTGCCGTTTTATTACTGTCCTGATCTGGTACAGTACTTGAATATTTTAATTAATACAGTGTTGTGTTCTTATTTCTCTATCAGGGACATTCATCTACACAATACAGCCACAAAGAAGACTAGATCCCATAAATCACACACAGGTCTATTACGGAAACTCCACAGGGCAGTACCATGTAGTCACAGGTACCTGGCCATTCTCTGCTCTCAACCTCACAGCAGCCTATCGGGTGACTTTGTTTCTATTCTCTCCTTTCACAGTACAAGCATAGAGGCTGGCTGTATCCTCAGACAGGGATACTTCTGGAAGCTCCGAGAATCTGCATATCCTCCCTGCCCCCCCCCCCCCGGAGGAGGCCAACTCAATTTCCACTGTCATTTCTATGTCAGCCCCAAGCTGGGCCCCAAGTGTCCCCTGCCCTCCATCCCCAGGACAAAGGCTCAACCTGGCTTTCATACCAGCTGTGGTTGGGGAAGCCTGCAGAAACCAACTTGACTTTGAAAAGGGAGAGACAGAAGCCAGGGGGAAGGGTGGCTGGGCCACTCCCTGTGGGGGCAGGTGCTAAGTAACTCTATAAACCCTGGCTAACGATGCAATTACAGCCATAAACAGAGCCCAGGAGAGATCAGGGCCCAGAAGCCAGACCCTCAAATGGCAGTCAGGCTAGGGAGTGGGTCCCCCCCTCTCCCACCTATTTCCAGCATCCAGGAAATGGGGTGGGGGCAGATGGGCGCTCACTGATGATGGAATGGACGGTCACTGGACACTCCCAGCGGTGCTTGAATGGGCTCTTGCTCTCCCTGGCCCACTCTCTGCCCACCTCTGACTGAGTCACCGGGCCATCAGCCCTAAAATGCACAGTTGACTCTCTGTGGATTCAGACGTCCCCTGCCTCATTCCATGGGACCTAGAACGAAGAGACTCCATCTAGTTCCAACTCCTAGGTGGACAGAGAATTAGCTAGCCTTCAGCTTTAACAGGCCCTGTAAAGTATAAGCGATACTGCCTCCTCTGTGAGAGGAGCCGAACCCACAAAGACCTGCCCTCACCACACGCTCGCTCTGCTTCGCGGTTCTCCTGTAACTAGGAGTCAAGTCAAGAAAGAAGGGAACCAAAGGAGCCAAGAGAAACTGAGGCACAGGAAAAGCTCCAGAGGCAGCAGCCCTTCCCCTTCTACTGCCTCTTCTGGCTAGCGGGTAACTATGGCTGGCTCACTCTCTCCAGACCAGGCGCACCCCGCTCCCCGGCGGGGCACCGAGCTGCTCCGGAGGGCGCGGGCCATCGAGCCGGGCCTCCTCGCGCTCGGATCGGATCGGCTAGCATCTGCACCTGGCCGCCCTAGAGGAAACTGGAGATCCGCCCCTACCTCACTCCCCACTCAGCCCGAGTGCCCGGTCTGAGCCAGCGGAATCCGGGCCAGGGCGGGTGCAGGGGACTCAGGCCAGATCCCGGCAGTTTCCCTTCCCCGCCGTACGCTGCACCGAGCAGCCCCTCACTCCGGCGAGGGAAGGTGGAGCCCTACACTTCCCCAGTGATCAGAGCTCTCAAAGTTGAGCCTTCCAGCCGTCACACGGCACGGTCTCCCGCAAGGCCAGCGAGGGCTGGCGCAGACCTGCCCCACCCGGGCGGCCGGCTTTCCTCCCTCCCCGGGGCGCGGGGCCCGGGTGCGCCGGGCGGCTGCGGTGCGAACCTGCTCGCGCAGCCCCTAGCAGCTCCGGGCAGCGGTGCGTGAAGCCAGAACCCGGAGCGCGGCGGGGGCTGAGGGGCGGGGACCCAGGTGGCATCCGCCAGCTCCTTTCCTGGAGGCGCCGGGCGGAAGAGGCGACGGGGTCCCGAGTTGGGGGTGGGGAGGCGAGGGTACTGACCCGGCGAGGACAGCTAGCCTGGGGTTGGACGGTAGAGAGCGAAGAGGGGAGAAGGGGAGAAGGGGGTGTGTTTTCCGGAATTGGGGACCAGGAGGGTGGCTCAAGGTGGAGGACGGACGACTAGGAGCGCGAGGAATCAGAAAGCGGGGCGCACGGAGGGTGCGATCCCGAGTTGGGGTTCCTTAGATGGTGGGATAACGCAAGAGGAGAAGCTTGCCAAAGACGCCAGGGGACTGAAATCAGGGGTGTCTTCTGCAAGAGACCGGGGAGAGGGAAAGGCAAACCGGGGAGGGAAGGATGGGACGTCTACACCACCCCCGGACTCAGCAGCCCAGCCCACGGGGCGTGGCACCTCTCCGGCCCTCCCACTCCCCGCGACCATCCAGGCTGGGCCTTGGCCCCGCCGGGCTCGGTATCCGCACACCTCCCCCGGCCTCCGACCCCCTCCCCCGAGCCTCCCGCCCCCGCCGAACCGGGGGGAGGGGGAGCGAGCTCAGGGCCCGGGCGTCCCTCAAAACTTCTTGCAAGTTCACTCCTACGCCTCCCGCCCCGGTTCCGCTCAGCTTCCCCGGGCCGGGAAGGCCCGTGCCCGCCCCGGCCACTCCCGCCCTAGTTACATAAGGTCGCGGGGAGGCCGCCCCCGGACCGGCCCGAAGGGAGGGGCCCGAGGGGCGTCCGGGCTGGCGAGCTGCACCGCTCCGGCCACGCGCCGGGTACCCAGGGCTGCACCGGCTGCGGGTCGGTGTCGGCGCGGTGCACCCAGTCCGGTTCCAGTCTGTACCCCCACCCACCCACCCCACCTGTCTCGGGCACCCACAGGATGGGAAGTGCGGCGCCGGCGTTCCGCAGTCTCCCGTGCACCCCTTGCCCCCTAGTCCCGCTCACCTCTCTCTGAAGGTCAATCTGTCCGCCGCCGGCGCCCTGCGGTTCCGGCAACTTGTCCCAAGTTCGGGTGCCCGGCCCCGAGTTTCGTCCGCCGCCCGCTCCCGGGCTCCTCGGGCTACGCGCCACCAGCCAGGCCCGCCCCGTCCGCCCTTCCCGCCGCCGTCGGCGCCGTCGCCGTTCTCTGCGTCCCGCCCGCAGCTGCCTCCTCCGCTGTCACCTAGCCCCGCGTCCGGCGCTCGGGCTCCGGCTGTCACTCCGCGCCCACTTCCCGCTGCGCCCGGCAGAGGGCAGCACCCGCCCCTTGCGGACCGCCCCCGGTAGGCCTACCGCGGCGCCCACTGGGAAATGTAGTCTCCGCCGCAGCCGCGCGGGGCTCGCCGGGATTTGCAGTCTCACTCAGCTGGCGCAGGTTCCCAAGGAGTCAACTTCTTGACTTTAAACTTTTGTCCCCCTCTTCTCTTTTCAGATTTTCTTTCTCTTTCCTATCAGTGATACCCGAGCTAGGACCTACTACATTATTACATTTCATGAAAGGACCACTAGCAAGCTGCTTTTCCAAGAATGTGAGAAAGATACAGGGTCCAGGTGGTTCCTCCTGGTTTGTGTCAGAGGTGATGCCACAGAGGAGACACTGGCCAGAATTGCCAGCAGCAGACTGAGGAGTTACCTTATCCTTTAGGACCTCCATTTGGGGAATCTTTTGACTTTGTTGTTAAATAAGAATTTTTATTGTTATTCCATTATTATTTCAGAGCAAGCCAGTGTGAAGCAGGACTGTAATTTATCTAAAAAATGTTTTTTTTTTTTTTTTTTTAAAAATATAGACTTAAAACATAGAGGTCTTTCAGGACAGCCAGGGCTCCGCAGAGAAACCTTGTCTCAAAAGAACCAACCAAAGGAATAAACAAAACACAGGGGCTAAGAGAAAGAGACAATCAGGAAAAGAATAGAAACTGGGCGTGGGTTTCTATTCTATTGTCTTTTACGATAGCCATATTTTTTTGTTTTGGTGAGTTCTGAGGTTATCTTCAGAGGACTGCTTAGAAAGTTAAGTAAGATCACAGGATGTTTCCTGGGGTTTCCTGATAGTATTGTAATTGATTAAGGAAAACTCTAGATCATAAAGGAATTTAGGGTATCTTCACTGTAAACAAAAACAGACTTATTTGTGAGATCCCCAGACAATGTCTGGAAAAGAGTTGAGGCCATACTGCAGGCAGGGCACACGCACCCGCCTTTAGCCTGGTCTATTTTATTTTTTACCATTGTTTTGTTTTGTTGATATCACCAGATAACCCGAGCTGGCCCAGAATTGACTAGTCGATGTGCTGCCCTGGAGCTCACAGAGATCTGTCCACCTCTGCTTCCAAGCATGCTGGGATATTAGGCATGGCCACCGCTCCTGGTTTGTAATTTTAACACTCTTAATGAAATTATTTCTGTGTCTGCAGTCTTCACAGGAATGTTCATTGTGCCAGAAGATGTGATTCTCAGCTGGCAAAAGACTTCATCCCAGACTGTGGAGTAAGGGGAACTCCTTTTTCCTCTCAAGTCTCCACAACTTTCCCTGTCTATCTTGTCTCCGTTTAAAATGAGTGCATGATCCGGATCTTGTCCTCTTGTCCCTAAGTATAAGAGGCAAAGTTGGAACAGCACTGATATGTATAGGTTCTTCATTTACATGGAAGCTTGCTGATATCTGTAACCACCACCTTTTTTTTTCCCTGCTCAGAATTTTTCCAGTCTCCTTTCTCCATGCCCCTTCCTCCTGCTGGAAGCTAAGGGCACCAGATATTATTCTTAGATTTCTTTCCAGTTCTTTCTTCTCTCTTTCCCACCACCTCCTTTTCTCCCTGCCCCTGCTCTTTTCTTCCCCTCCTTCCCTCTCCCCTACTCCTTACCCTTTCTCTCTTCTCCCTCTTCTCTTCCTCCTCCCCCATCATGTGACCCCTAAGTTTCTGAGGCTTTCTAAGAAACTCCTTAGGAAGAACAAGAATGAAATTGAGAGCAACAGACCTCTCACTGAGCTAGCTGGTTAGAGAAGAAAGCCAGGGAAAGAGCCGGCCCTCCTGTCCGTAGCCGAGGGACAGCCCTCCTTCAAACACAAGTCCTTGGATGCAGGAGACTGGGAAAAAACATAGTCATTTTAACTCAGCCTCAACCTTCTGCAGCCTTCCTAAAAATAAGCATCTTGCTTCCTCAAGGACCCACAACTGTTAGATATGAATATGGGTGTAGCATCCTTCAAAAAATTCTAGTGAAAAGTACTTAAACGTTGAAGAGACAAACCCTTAGCTTTGTGTCACGTCAGCCCTCAGCCATGCTGCTAGTGGACATTCCTGTGGCCCCGAGGTCCTTGGAGAATTTTGGGGAAGTGGTTCAACAGAGTCTTTGCCTTTTGCCTGCCATGTACAAGGCTGCCGTCACGTACAAAGCCCCCATCCCATCCCCAGTCTCACCTCTTTAGAGGGAAGCTATGAATGGGCTCCAAACTCTGGAGGGTACAGGCCTTTCTCCAAGCCCTGCTTCAAGTTCTGCTTCATTCAGCATCCCAGTAACCCACTGGGAAACCTTGTGACCACTGAGGTCAGTCAAAGTGGAACTTCCCCTGACTCCCACTCCCTGAGACCCAGGAATCTGACAAGTCACAACTTTGCCCAGCTTGCGCCCTTCCCCCCCCCCTCTCTCACACACACACACACACACACACACACACACACACACAAATGACCCAACAGGCTGATTGATATGGAGAACTATTTATTATTAGAGAAAGTTTAGGGTCCAGAAAAGGAAGGTTGGATACAGAGAGGAAGGACAGAGGGTACCCCTCACAAGGGGGAAGGCTGAGAGAAAGAAGGGCTCAGGGATGTCCAGATGTCAAGTCTAGACGGCAGTGGCAAAGCCCACCCTGTTATTGCCAATGTCGAAGACGGCGTAGTAAGACCTAAGGAAGACATCTCCAAGGATCCACATGGACTCGCCACTCTCAGAGGTCAGAGGGGAGCTCTCAAGACCCACCATGCAGTAACTGCCATCCTGTTCAAAGAGAGACAAATTTGCTCACTTGCTCATGCATGGACTAAACTTCAGCCCTTGAATGACACAAAGACTATCCAGAGGGGGGCTCATAGAGCAGCTGAGCCTCATAGCAAGGACTGCTGGGGCTTGGGTGGGTGGGGTCTCCAATAGCTGACTTCATGTTGCAATGGTTCTAAGGGGAGGAGGTCTTCTTCCTCCACAAACGACCCTCCCCCTGCTCCTGGTCTGCAGCAGGTCAGACCTGGTAGTTAAGCCTTGAAGACAGACCAACTTTGCAAACTTCAGCATAGCTTTCTCTGGATCCACCCTAAATGCTGGTGGCTCTGCCCACAGTCCTTGCTTACCGACATGATGTAGGAAGATGGTGACAGGGGGAACTGGACACCGTTGAGGACAAAGCTGAGGGTTGGCAGGCTACTGACGCTGTCACAGCTCACAAAATACTGTGGAGAGGAACACGGCCTAGGCTGGTACATCTCCCTCAGAAGAGTGCCCGCCACGCCTGGCACCTCAACATTCTACAGGCCAGAGGGCACAGCTCCAAGGGAGACCTGAGTTACACACTAGGAGCATTCAGCAGCTGGTATAAGATGGGCAGGGGTTTGAGGAGACTCAAGGAGCCCACTACCCTAAAGCTTTGCTCCTGACTGAATTTCCACTTTGAGAGATTAACTTGTTGCTCTTCCCCTGCAAGTGTCCATTAACAAACAAATCTATGGAATGTGTAGCCCATCAGTCACCACCATCCCCGAATTAGAATGGGCTCAGGAAGCAAACTCTCTGCTGGGCTTAGGGAGGAGGAACAGGAGAACGAATGCGGCTCTGGAGGTGAGGGAGGTGTAGGTTACAGGGCGGTCCCTAGTCACTCATTTGCTTGGCTCCACCTCCTAGTTATTTTACTCTAATCCTGAAACCCAGAAAGTGATTAATCCATGTTCCACGTTGACTTCAGCTCAGAGGAAATTCTTGCTCTGTCATACTCCCTCAGCTCCAGCCTCTAGGTCACCAGCCTCCCAGGGCCACTACTCCCCAGTGTCTTCAGTAGCTGCTGAAAGCCCAAAGGCTATGAATTCAGCTATCTTTGGGTTCCCAAAGAGAAACTGTACATGTGCCCCATCCTTGACATTCCCCAAGGAAGGGGGAGTCCTTCCCACCAGGCTCACCTCTCCATAGTCTCCTTCCTCAGCTCCTATGGTCTCCAGAATTTCACTCAGGTACTCGGAGGGCATGGTGAGCAGAGAGGTGCCTGTGTCTACGATACCTTGACAGCCCTCAGAGCACCAGCCAGATTCCTGATCGCCAACAAGGAATCTGAATGGTAAGAAGAGAGCAGCCTAAGTCCCCACCTGCTCAAGACAGGCAGAGGGGGCTTCCCACCACGGCAACACAGGTGGTCGCATACAGAGACCAGTTCGTTCCCGAGGAAGGTAAGGGGACCCCACCTTGTATCACCCTAGAGTCTATCCAAGGCCATCTGAACGACCATTGAGTCTGCTTCCAAATTTTCAAGGAAGGCTCTAGGCATACTGAAAGCCTGAGCCATTTCTCGTTGCAAGGACTTTGAGACACATCCAGTTTCTAACCTGTGGTGTCGGGACCCTCATGTTGGAGATTCTCTGAGCTGCCCCTACCAAGGAGGAGGCCTCAGCCCTCTTCTCCAGATTCAGCTGGGCTTTGATGAGCCCTGCATAGGTCAGCTTCGACTTCGGAGGAGGGCATATCTTAGAGGCCCTCTCTCACCCATCGCCCCCTCCCCCCCAGCAGAGCCTGGATGCATGTATAGCTTATGGTGTCTTGAGATACAATCGAAGATGGCTACTCTCCCCAATGCCCCATTACACACTCACTCCTGGATGTTAATCTGCCAGTAGAGCTCCTGGGTGACTGGGATCCAGGTGATATCCCCAGTGTAGAGGTTCTCGTCCACGCCTCCAAAAACGATCTGTCCTTCATCAGATCCCTGTTGGCTACAGAAGACAAAAAGGGAGGGTGAGAAGTGACCAGCCAAAGGATTCCTGTGGTGAGATAGTCATCTTCGAGGATACCAGCTCCTTCCCTGGCTTCACACCGAGGCTTGGCTTCTGGAGGGCAGGCCGGTCTCCCTCAGACTGGAGCTTCCGGAGGACAAGTCGTGTCTCCCTCAGACTGGGGATCCCTGAGCACAGACTGTGTGTCTGTCAGTCTGGAGTTTCCTGGAGACAGGCTATGTCTCCCTCAGATGGGCTCCCTGTCTGGGCCTCTCAAAATTCCCAGCACTTTGCACTCTGGAGTGTGCTGTCCCACAGAGCCACAGCCCCTCTGGAGGGACAGCTTCTTTGTGGAGCCCACACACTACTGTGCTATCTTCTGCCTTTTACTCCATGCCAGTTGGTGGAACCTGTCACCAGGAGCCCGACCAAGCCCAGCTTGTTAACGTCTCTGTGGGAATCGAGAAGTGGAGCTTCGGTAGTGGAGGGAGAAGGACTTTTCACATTATTTGAGCATCCTTCCCGGCAAACAGCCCTAGTGCAGAGTGCAGGGTTGGGGAGGGAGGTGAAGGTGCCAGGTTAGGTTCAGGCCCTGAGGCAGCAGTGCCTGCGTGGATACTCTCTAGAAGGTAGCTAACTCTGAAGAAAAAGAGAGAAACCTGAGGCCCAGTCGGCGCCTGCTTATGTTTGCGGGAAGGATAACAACGGGTTAGAAGTCAATACTGGGCCAAGCCCCAAAGACTCCAGGTCCAGTTGGAACAACAGATCAAAGGAGATGAAGCAAGAGATTACTATACAGAAGAGATAGGGAGTGGAAAATCTCGGTCAGAGAGGGACCTCAGTGGGGCGGGCACAGGAGGCGGACCCAGGAAGTGCTTCAGTGAAAGCCAGACTCCCAGACTTGAGCTGAAAATAGGGAGCTTGTCATAGCCAAAGAATACAAAGAACAATTGAATGGGTTGGCAGGATGGCTCAGTGAGTAAAGGTGCTTGTGGCCAAGCCTGACAAAACGAGTTCCGTTCCTGGGAACCACCTGGTAAAAAGAGAGAACCGACTCCTGCAAGCTGTCCCCTGACCTCTACAAGTGCACTGTGGCACGTGACCCCACCCCTGCCCTAACACAAATAAATAAATGTTGGGGGGGAAAAAAAAAAGACGGGAGCGGACAGGAAACAGATACAGGGTGGGAGTGCAAAATTCAGGAGCTGGAGAGGAAGGCTCTGGAACAGGTGTGGAAGGTCCAACCCTCAAACTATTGGACCTCAGTTGAGTACTGAAGGGACTGAGAGCTTGCTAAGTGGCTGCTTACCTGCCGAGGTAGACGCCGAAGAGGGGCTGGGAGAGAGCATCCTCGTTCAACAGACCCTGCAAGGCGGTGGTGGCGCCCCCTGCAGACAGGTCAGGGTAGGCCAGGCCCATGATGCCATCGAATTGTGCATAGACAAAATTGAGACCAGGCTCAGTCTCGCTCAGGCCAAACTCCTGGTTGGGGACCTTAACGCCTTGGATCTGGGTTGGAGGTTAAAACAGAGGGATACTGAGGCACCCGACTGGACCTACCTCTCCCAGGCCCATCTCCACAGACACCTCTCTTGTTCATCTCTCCTCACCTCAACTCCCCGCCCCACCTTGAGAAGTTTGGCAGGAACTGGCTTCTCTTCCAAGTAGCTGCACTATATTGCATTGTCCGAGTCCCTGCCCCACCCCTCTCCCCTCGGAAGAGCTATGTTCTGGAAAGAAAATGGCCACAACCAAAGGGTTCACCGTGGCTTCCCCAGCTCCTGATGCAGAATGGCCATTAGTTAAGTGTCAGCGTTGTGAATGGACGAGGTCCTGCTGTGCGGACTCCACCCTCTGAACAGCTTCTCCAGCACGTTTCGGGGCCTTTGTCTAAGGCCCCCCATCTCCGTGTCACCCCCGCACCCAGGAGTAGGGAGTTTCACTCACAATCAGAGTGTCATAGCCGAAAAAGCCAGTAAGGCTGCCGGTGCCGTACTGCAGAGAGAAGGTCTGCCCATCGGTGTAGTAGGTGGAGGAATCGCTGGGGTTGTAGCGGGTGTGTGTGGCTGCGAGGGGAGGCAGGACATAGGGGTCAGCCTGGTGAGTGAAAGGCAGGCTTCCTGCTCTCAAGCCCAGCCTATGCTTAAACCCTAGGGTTCTAGCAATCCCTATTCACAACACCGAGTCAGGGGGTAACTAGCTGAGGCTCCCAGCATTGAATCATCCATGACCCAAAAGCCCTCTGTGACCTATAGGGTAAGCTCTGGGACTATGGCTTCTCTCTGGGCAGGGTTGGCTAGACTTTACCTATCTCTGTGTCCTAGGTTCCAGAAGAGCCCCAGCACAGACTAATGAATGCTTGGCTACTCAACCACCCTAGGGGTGAATGAGAGGGACTCTAAGTAGGCTTTCATCCCACTGCCTCCACCCCTTTGAGAACTTGGCCATACCAAGATCCTGAGGTAGCATGAGATATGACCAAAGAGAGACTCCTTGGACCAGAGATAATAGGATCCCAAGGCTCTGGCAGGAACCAAGACGGTATTACAAGGTAAATTACATCTGCCTGTCCAAACTACCGCAGGACAAGACCACATTCAGTATTGCTCCGGAGCACCCTCTAGACATGCTTGATGCAAACCTGACCGGTAGTGAGGCCAGGTGGGGTGAATAGAAGGCAAAATTGACTATTATGAAATAGAGTGGAGATTACCCACAAGAAAGGGGATGGCATTGTCCTGGTGATCAGGATGGGTGGGGAGGAGTGGGGTGGGAAAGGTGGGCTGGCACAGATGAAGGTATTGCTTTATATATTGCTTAGCAGGAAAGGCAAAGAGGCCACCCAGCTGCCCGACCAGCTTCTTTGATTGGTTGTATATGTCACGTGACTGTGTAACACTATCATCCTCTCCAGGAGTGTATCTCCCCCAGCATCCCTAAGGGGGCAGGGTTGTTTGTGCCCTTTGCTTCCCATCCAGCACTCACTGCAGGCCTCGCTCTGGCAGTAGACAGAAGGCACCCACAGGTTGGAGGAGCCGGTGTCGAAAAGGACCAGGAAGTTCTGTGGTGGAGTCCCGATGCTGATCTCGCCGAAGTAGGAAGCCTGATTTAGGGGGTGGGGTGGGGGTGGGGGCAAAGGGTAGACTGTTTAGCTCCGAGGGATCGAGGGACTCAATTTCTCCAAAGGTAAGCAGGAAAGGACCTAGCTGCTGCCCTCTAGACCACACAGACTACACTAGTGGACGAGCCTTCCCTCCAAACCCGCCCCAAGCCCAAGGATGCTCAGTCTTGCTTGTCCAGGGCAGCCTCAATGCTCTCTGTGGGCAAGGCAGTAAGATCATAAGGACTCCTCCCCAGGCTCTTCAAACAGTTGCCCACAGCAGACAGGGAGAAGGGAGTACACCCCAGGATGAGGAGGCAGGGAGCCCTCAGCAAGGCAGCAGGGACAGACACCTTGGAGGTGGGTGTTAAGACTTACATCCATGTAGTCATCCATGGGCTCATACAGCACACTGTAGTCACCAAACTTGCCGCGGTATTTCTGGCCACGGTCGGCCTTGTGGTTCTTCAGAAACTCTTTGAGCACACCCTGTTCCTTCATAGTCTCACGGATAGACTTCATTCTCTTCAGGGGGACCCTACAGGAGGCTGTGTGTAAGGGCAGGGCTCCCCCTCCTCCCTCCTTCTTCCTTTCTCCTTTCATACTCCTCTCTCCCCCCAGCTCCATCTGCATCCCTCAATCTCTCTGCACCTGTTTGTGTCTTTCTGTCTCCCTGTCTCTCTGTCTCAATTTCTATCTAGCTCTCTCTCCCTTTGTCTTTTTCTTCCCATTGCCTCTTGCTCTCAAACGCCTCCGGAATGCTTGCTCCAAGATGTAGAAATTGATCAGTTTCAACCACATCCACCCTCATCCCACAAGAGAGTATTCCCACTACCCTGTCCCTTGCTCTAATATACACTGTAATTCCCTCCCAAGAAGGGAACAGTGACTTGAAGAACTATCCTTGTTAGATCAGAGTGTTTATGCTTTTGAGACAGGGTCTCATGTATCTCAGGCTGGCTTCAGACTTAAATTATATCAAAGAGTGGCCTTTAACTTCTGACCCTTCCGCTTCTGTCTCCCAAGCATGCGCCATCACACTGGGTTTATAGAGGGCTGGGGATTGAAACCACGGCTTTGATCAGACACGCTAGGCTAGTGCTCTACCACCTGAGCTGCAGCCCAGCCACACTGGTACATTTTTTAAAAGGTGCCAGAGAAAGCAAGTTCATCCCAAAGAATCCTTTCCTCTGGTGGCCCTCTGACATGGAGCACTGGCCGATGTGACAGAGCATGGAGTAAGGGGAACAGGGCTAATCCCTGCTACTTACTATTAGCTTTACAGCCAGAGACATCACTGTGCCTCTCTAGACAGTGCATGGGGAAAACGGCGTGGCAGTTCCAGAATTAGAACTTAGGAGTCACAGCTTCTGCCCATGTCACCAAAGGCATGGTCTAAGAGCTGATAGCTGCCACTGCCCAAGGGTCTCTGCGGATCTACCCACTTGCTCTGCAATCCAGAATCCCTTTTCCTTCTTTCTCCATCCTAATCCTCATTCTCTCAGGACTCTACAGTCCAGAGTTTCTGTGCTAAACCCCTTCGCAAGAGCTACACCAACCACCCCTATTGAGTTGGCTTAATAGAAGTTTCTGGAAGGTGCCGGCTTTTCACTCAAGAAACTACCGAGTAGCAGGCCTGGTAAGATGGCTCAGTAGGTAAAAGTGTTTGCTGCCAGGCCTGACAACTTGAGTTTAGATCCTGGATCCCATACGGTAGGAGAGAAATGATTCCTGCAAGCTGTCCTCTGACCCCTCACATGTATTCAATGGCACAGGCACACTCCCCTCACACACACAAAATAAACTTAAAAATGAAGAAATTATATCATAACTTAAAAAGGTAAGTTATGAGGTACCAGCATCTATAGGCACTCAAATCATGGGTATTTTTTATAACTTGTATGGATCCTCCTACTTACTTTAAATTTTCTCTAGATTATTATTAATACCCAGTAAGAGGCTGAAGACAGGACTCAGTGGTTAAGCTCACTGGTTGCTTTTCCAGAGGAGCAGGGTTCAATTCTCAGCACCCACAACCAGTTGTAACCCCAGTCCCAGGGAATGGACACCCTCTTCTGGCCTCCACAGGCTCTGGGCTCCCACTTAAGGCTCTCTGAGCCAATATAGCCAGTCTCCAGTCTCACCTGATCAGAGATGCCTCCAAGAGAGGGAGGCAGAGCAAGGCTACCACCATCCACTTCATGATGCCGATTTGCAGCTGGTCTCACAGGAAGAAACACTTCGAGCTCGACCGTTGCGGTGGAGTGAGGAGCTGACTGCTGCTCCTTCCTTTTATATCCCCAGGAGCTAGCCCAGCCCCTGCGTCCCACCCCTGGGCAAGCATGACCCCCCAAGCCAGAGTGTTCCTTGGACTCTGTGTATCAGTGGTTTCTGTGTGTTTTTCCTTCTGGAATGTGACCACGACACTTTTCATCTTATTGACTTTTTAATTCAAGCAGGGAAGGCCAGGAGGTAAGAGAGATAAGAGGGAACAAAGTGGCCGCAAGATGGAGTGGCAAAGATCACAACTTCTTTGGAAACCAGAGGCACAATATGGGCATTTGGGGGTGAGGGTTTGAATGAGAGGCATGGACCTGATGGTTGGTTACTGCAGCTTGGTACTAGTGACATTTGGGATCAAATGATTTTTTGTTCACTGCAGGACACTAGTAGAACCCCTGTCTGCCCATTAAATGCCAGGACCAGACCCCCAGTTGCAGCCACCAAAGTGTCTCCAGGCATTGTCTGTTTCCACTTGGGGACAAGTCCTTGAGAGCTGCTGGTCTACTTACAAGTGATATACTCGAGGTCTGGCTTAAGCCGGGCTACCCAGAGTCCCTTAAATCCTTAGGAGCTGGAGTTCAGGGTGTCTTGTGGATAAGGGGACAGGAACTAGTCTGGGGGTTATGACTATCATGGCAACAGTGGCTGTGTGGGCAGCACTGGTGCTGAGGCTGGGGTGCTAGTGGATGGAGTCAGAGTAGAAGCGGTGCCTTTGGAAGCTTTCTCATAGAATCCTGTCCTAACTCAGCAGGACCCACACACAGAGGAAAGTCACAGCAGCCCTGGCCATAGGAGCCAGAACAGGCGTCCAGAGCAGGAAGTGTCCCTTGATCTTTCTCCCCATCTCTTGTCCTGCTCCATCACTACTTGTGACCTTTATTTTGATGGAGGTTTAGGGAATTGAGCCTAGGTCTAATATGTGTCAATCAACTCTACCACTGAGATACACTGCAGCCCATCTTGTGGGTGTGTACGTGTGGTGTATGTGTGTTCACATGTGTGTGTACATGCATTCATCTAATGCAGGCACATGCGGAGGCCGATGTCAGGATGTCTTCTTCAATTGTTTATCCACCTTATTTTTTAAATTTTCAGATAAATATTAATTTATTTACTGGGGGGCTCTTGTGTGTCACACCACATGGGTGACAGTCAGAGGTCTGCTTGCACCAGTGTTTTCTCCTTCCATCATGTGGGTTCTGGGGATGGACCTCAGATTCTCAGACTTAGTGGCAAGTACCTTTACCCACAGAGCCATTTTGCTGGCCCTCCACCTTAGCTTTTGAGATGGGATCTCTCACTGAATCCAAAGCTTGCTGCTTCATCTAGACCGAAGGCCAGTGAGTCTCCGGGCTCCACCTGCCTCTGACCTCCAGTGCCACCACATCCTGCTCTTCATGTGGGTGATGAATTCAAGTTCCCATGCTTGCACGACCTCCTACGCTATTTTTAATTTTAATTTTTTATTTGGAGACAAGGTCTCATACTGTAGGCCAAGTTAGCTTGAAATTCACCATGTGGCCCAGGTTGGCTTGGGATTCTCAACAATCTTTGTACCTTAGCCTCCCAAGTTCAGGGACTATAGATGTGAGCTAGTATGCTTGAACTTTTTAGTTTTGAGACAAGGACTTGCTAAATTGCCCAGGCTAGACTTGAACTCACTCTGTAGCCTAGGCAGGCTTTGAACTTGTCGTCCCCCTACCTCGCCTCCAAGTAGGTAAGATTATAGGCCTATACCACTAGGCCAGCCAGCATCCCAATCTTTAGGGCTTGTAAAACTCTCTTTGTCTTTCCCATTACCGTCTCCCAAGTCCTTACCTCCTCCACTAGCCACTCCCTCTATCCCTCAAACCTTGCTACAACTTTCCCATGACTTGAGTTAGCTAGGCCACTGACCTGGTCACCAGCATGCTCTCTATTTGGAATGAGTGGGAAAGTCCCCTACCAGCACCCTCTCTATCACCTTTTACTCCAGACTCAGGACCCCACATAGATTTAGCACATCCTAGCATTGTAGGCAGAAGCCTGGGACCAGATCTGCTAGCTAACTATGTCATCCATCCAGTGGGGATTTCCCATTCTGGCAACTGCTGCCCACCACGCAGCCAAATCTCTGGAGCCTCCCCAGGCCTGTGATGAAGGAGAGAAGTGGGAGGCAGGACTATGCATCTGCCTGGGCCTGGCACAGACAGGGAGGTCTCTGCATGCTTGTGTTTCAAGGCCAGCTCAGCTATCCTTCCCTGTAGTCTCCAGAGACCCACTGGAGTCTGGATTTGGGGAGTAAGATAGGGGCTCCTCAAGTTTGGGAGAGCAGGAAAAAGGGTGAGAGAATCCTGGGAAGCTTACCAAACCCATGGACTGTTCTAAGGATTGCTGGATTCCACAACCTCAGCCTTCAGGGACCTTTCTTTAACTTGCTAGGACATCAGGAGTCCTTGTCAGCCAAACCTCTAGGTCAAGTCCTACCTCATTTACAGAGCACCCCTGATGTGAGGCAGGCCAAGACTTCCCTGCCCAGCTGACAGGCCCCAGGGGTTCCGCAGCCCCTGTGTGCCCAAGCTGACATTCTGACAGCTCTGCCAGTCAGTTAAGTGTTCCCAGATGTCCCAAGACCTCCCTGCCTGCCCCTGGCCTGTCCTCCTGCCCAATATCTAGAAAGCTCACATTTTTACATGTCAGGGATCTGCAAGACCTGAGGACACTTCAGAAGTCACCAAGGCCACCTTCTTCTGTACAGTGTAGTATCGAATACTGACCCACTGGTTTCAGGCCAAGTTCACCCTCTGCCCCCAACCTGCCCTGGCAGTGCTGCCTGCCAGACGCTGGATCTCCAGCAGTCTAGATGAGCCACCAGCTATCTCTTGGGGTATTTTTAAAGTTGCATTTATTTATTTATGTATTTATAGTGTGTGCATGCGTATG
>JAMJFZ010003581.1:8987500-9005000 GCA_026225945.1 Cricetomys ansorgei | reverse complement strand
GCTCAGACTGCGGCTCAGTTGGTAGAGAGCATGCACAGAGCCCCAGTTTGGTCCCCATCATTACATATATACAACACTGCGAGTCTGTAATCCCAGCTCTTGGGAGGTGGAGGTAGGAGGATTGGAACTGCAAGGCCGTCCTCGACTACATAGAGTCGGAGGCCAGTCTGGACTGCAGGAGACCCTGTCTCAGAAAATAACTAACAAGCTCAGAGTGAGTTCAAGGCCAGCTTGGGCTTCTTAATTAGAACTTGTCTCAAGATGAAAGAAAGAGAGAGAGAGAGAGAGAGAGAGAGAGAGAGAGAGAGAGAGAAATGGGGAGGGGGGAGAAAGAAAGAAAGAAAAAGAAAGAAAGAAAATTGGGAGTAGCAGAGTGTTCATCAAGAAAGCTAGAGGCTCTAGGTCCAATCCCAAAACCAAAAAATAAATCATGTTGTTAAAAGAATAAGGGTTCAAGTGGTAGAGACTTGCCTAACAGGCTCTAAGTTCTGCTTACAGTATTTTCAAGAAGAGGGGAGGAGAGGAGGGGAGAGGAGGGGAGGAGAGGTGAGGAGAGGAGGGGAGGGCTGAGAGGGTAGAGAAGAAGAGAGGGGAGGAGAGAGGGAGGAGAGGGGAGGGAAAGGGAGGAGAGGGGAGGGAAAGGGAGGAGAGGGAGAAGAAGAGAGGGAAAGGGTGGAAAGGAGAGGAAAGAAGAGAGGGGAAAGGAGCGGAGAGGGGAGCGAATAGGTGAAGGGAGGGGAGGGGGGATAGGAGAAGAAGAGGAAGGAAGAGAGGAAAAAGGAAGGAAGAGGAAAAGGGTAGGAGTGAAGGGAGAGGGGTAGTGGCTCTTTCAGTTGGGAAGGCAAATAGCATGACCCCTGAGACCATTCCCAACACCACAGGGCACTGGGTTGAAAAGTGGTCACTCACCACCGTGTTTGCTTGGCTTTCTTCATACCAGGTAGGAAGGGAGATAGCAGAGGCCTTGGCTGCCACAAAGCCTCAGGGGACCAGCAGTGGGAAGCTGATGTCGCTGACGCTGATGTTGAAGGCGGAGATGGGTAAGCTCTGGCCGCTGCTGCGCAGAGGGAGATAGTGAGCAGCATGGAGGCTAGTCTGAGAATCCGCTCTCTACAGAGCTCTCAGGTAGAGATGACCGGTCCACGCTCATGGTAAACTGGGTATGGTAGCACAGGCCTATAATCTCTGCACTCGGGGTTATCCTCAGCTCCATAGCAAGTTCAGGGTTGCATGAGACCCTGCCTCCCAAACAGCCACAGCAAAAATAAATCCACCTGTACCCCACATCTTTCTATCTATTCCCTCAACTCCCCAGCTTCCCCCTCTCTCTGCCATTGAAGCAAATTGTCTTAGTTAGGGTTACTATTGCTATGATGGAACACCATGAGCCAAGAGTCTTGGGCGGAAAGGGTTTATTTGGCTTATGCATCCACATCACAGTTCACCACCAAAGAAAACCAGCATAGGAACTCCAGCAGGGCAGGGACCTGGAGGAAGGAGCCGATGCAGGGGCCATGGAAGGGTGCTGCTTACTGGCTTCCTTCACATAGCTTACTCAGCCTGCTTTCTTATAGAACCCAGGACCACCAACCAAGGGTGGCACCGCCCACAAGGGGCTGGGCCCTCCTCCATTTTCACTAATAAAGAAAATGCCTTACAGCCCATCTTATGGAGGCATTTTCTCAATTGAGGTTCCCTCCTCTCAGATGACTCTAGCTTGTGTCAAATTGTCATAAAGCTATCCAGCACACAAATATATCCTTAACTTAATTAGCATCCTACTGAAGATGCCATGGTAGAGTCCAGCACCAGGGCCATCTTGGACAGGAAGTTCTAAAGAAGGCAGATGTCCCGGGGAGCCTTCAAGGAGAGGGCTCGGGGCAGGGCAGGGAATGGGTATCTGGCATTCGCCATCTGGCAGGGAAGCCACAGCAAACTTTGGAGGCCAGGATTCAGAGGGACCTTCCAGAGTCGGTGCTCCTGGGTTCTCCAGTCACAGCAGGTGGAGACATTCCCAATTCTTCTTTGACACTCCTGCCCTCTGCCAGCCTCTTTCCCATGCCCCAGTGGCTCTCCAGAGAAACAGGGGCAATTAGGGTTTACAGGCAATATCTGCTATTCTCTGGATCTGCCCCAAACTGGAGAGAAAGGCTGTCCTTAGCTAGCTCATGTGCCTCAGGAAGCAGAGGGTCAAACAAGGTGGACACTATTGAGGAAATAAAGAGAAAACAGGAAGAGGCCTGCAGAGCTGGGGAAAGACCCAAGCAGGAAGGGGATGGGTGGCATAGAGGTGCGGTCTGGAAGGGTTGTTGGGGTGCAGGAGGCATGAGAGAGCCCTGCCCCCAGGGGAAAGGCTGAAATCAAAATGAGTGTGTGGCCCTCAGACAGCGACCTGGGATCTGAGTGGGGCTCGGGAGCATATTGTACGGCCACATTGTGTTCCTGGTGTCATCAGGCCAAGCAGGGCAAGGCTGAACCGGAGGTCAAGCTAATCTCAGAGTCTCCCAGCAGGCCCCATCTTCCCCTGTGGCCAGCTCCCTGAGCATAGGGCCTTTCAAAAGGCCGGCTCTTCTCCCATCCATGGGTCATGTATTTATTTATTTTTATTTTATGTACATTGGTGTTTTGCTCACATGTGTGAGGGTGTCAGCTCTCCTGAAACAGGAGTGACAGACAGTTGCGGGCTGCCGCGTGGGTGCTGAGAATTGAACCTGGGTCCTCTGAATGAACAGCCAGTGCTCCCAACCACTGAGTCATCTCTCCAACCCTCCATTCATGGGTCATGAAGCAAGCCTGCTGATGAAGATTCACCTTCTCCCTCTCCATCTTCCCCTCCTCCTCTCCTTTTCCCTCCCTCTCTCTCTTTCTTGGGTCTTGTAGCCCAGGCTGGCCTTGTACTCTTCATGTAGCTGAGGATCACCTTTCTCCTCTAGCTTCTACTTCTCAAGTGTTGGCTTTACAGGAATACGCCATCACAGCTGATCGATGTGTTACCGGGGGTTGAGCCCAGGGTTTCCTGCATCCCAGGTAAACACTCTACCAACTGAGCTGTCTGTATCTTCAGCCTGAGGGTCTCTCTATTTTTAAAAACTTTAATTTCTTGAGACAGGGCTTCTCAGTGTGGTCCTGGCTGTCCTGGAACTTGCTCTGTAGACCAGGCTGGCCTCAAACTCAGAGGTCCTCCTGCCTCTGCCTCCCAAGTGCTGGCATTAAGGGTTTGTCCCATCACACCCAGTTTTATTAAGGTTAAAAACTTTTTTTTTGTTTGGTTTTTCGAGACAGGGTTTCTCTGTTGTAACTCTGGCTGTTCTGGAACTCACTCTGTAGACTAGGCTGGCCTCAGACTCACAGAGATTCACCTGCCTCTGCCTCCCAAGTGTTGGGATTAAAGGTGTGTGCCACCACTGCCTGGCTTTAAAAACATAGTTTTAAAGATTTATTTATTTTATGTGTATGTGTGTGTACCCTAATAAGTTTATGCAGGTGCCCACAGAGGCCAGAAGAAGGTGTCAGAGCCCCTGGAACTGGAGTTTCTGGTGGTTGTGAGCTGCCTGATGTGGATGCTGGGAACCAAACCCCTGTCCTCTGCAGAATAGATCAATACATGCTTCTGACTGCTGAGCCAACTCTTCAGCCAGAGGGTCTGTTTTTAATACAGTAGACTAGAAAGACAGATCAGAGGGTGGATCAGATATGTCCTGTGATGGCATGAGCTATTCCAACTCAGAAATATGCCTGGGCACAAATGCCTGGGCACGCGCACAAGCCTGCACACAGAAGCACAGGTGCAGGCTCACATCCATCCACGAAGGCAGCACATCTGCCTCAGTCCTGCACCTGCGTCCCTCAAAGGCTTCCTCTGCAACAAACCCACCTTTGTCTTTCTGTCCAAGATGGAGTGTCTTCACTGGGGGATGGGTTAGCAGGAGCCAAGTTCACTCCCCAGGACTCACGTAGTGGAGAAAGAGACCAACTCCTGCAGCTGTCTGCTGACCTCCACTCACATGCTTCATCACACACACACACACACACACACTCACACGCATGAATTTGCCCTGGAGGGTGAGTGGGGAAGGCCTGGGACAGGAGATAGAACTATGCATGTCTCCATGGCACAGACTCACCTTCTTTGGAGTGGGGGTGGGTGGTAGATGGTGAGTGGGGGAAACCAAAGACCTCCCTATGGTCTCTCTCCCTCTTCTTTGTCCTTGGAGAGGATGAGCAGGCTTTTTATGGCTTCTGCAGCCCCTTCTCCCCTTAGGTCCTTACTGAGTAATAGCTCAGTGGTACCTCTTGCCACCACCCCAGCTGAGCAGGGATCAGGGAAAGCAGATATATTGTGACTAGAGCAGAAATGAATGCAACTGGGTCCACAGTAGCTCAAGATGGCTGTCCATCCTAGTCCCACCTGTGAGTCTGCATGGCCTTTCTCCTTTTCTGCTCCAGAGAGCAGGGCAGAGTGGGCATGGGGGCCTGTGACCTACCAGAGATCCCCTCCCACCAGTCTTGCACAGCCTCAGTCTAAAGGATCTAGATTTGCATGGGCCCAAACTTCCCTGTTTTGTGTCCCCAGGAGGCCCTGCAGCGCAGGGCAGGGCAGTAGGGGCAGGAGGCAGTGAGGGGAGGGGTTGTTCGGATTTAGCAGACCTAGCCCAGCCTAGGTGTCCTTAAGCGAGGGGAGTGCTGAGCTTGGAGATTGGGTGGCAGGGAAGTGAGAGTTCTGTGTCCGAATCGGATACATCAAAGACCAAAGAATCTAATCATGGCCCTGGATAAGAAGCAGGATCCGGACCTGACCCAAAAGCCCCAAGCCAAACACTGATAATGAGCGCAGGACGATCTGGCCCAGCCTCTACCTTGCCAGCCCCGCCCCTCCTCCAGTGAAGCCTCAGCTGGGTGGCTGAAGCTGAAGGCTGCCATCCAGATCCTGCTGGGCTTGCTTGTGTCTGTGTGGGTGTGCCAGGCTCTTTTCTGAGCTCAGGTATGCCTGTGGTGGCCTCCTAGGACATGATGGAGCTCCGAGGAGGAGAGCAGGGAACCTGGTTGGGGACCTTCCTGAGAGATGCCCTTGTCAAGAGTGGGAAGTCACACAACTCAAGACTGGAGGCTCTAGTTCTGTACAGAGTGGGAAACTGAGGCCTGAAGCAGACAAAGGACTGATGGCCTCAGAGGGTCTTCATATACCACACACAGGGACAGCAAGACGGAAGGGTCCAGAGGCCTCAGGTGATCCCCTTAGAAGCTCTTTTGGAAGCACCCCTACCCCCCAGCAGATTCTGAGGTGACCTGCTTTCTTCCAAGTGCAGAGATTCCCCTTACCCCCTTTCTGGAGTAGCTGACACTGTGATCCTTTTAGCCCAGGAGGAGCTCTCAGGGTCCTCTGTGCTGGTGTCCCTCGGGCCTGTTGCGGACATTACTGTGGTCTCCACCCATACCATTGCTACCCCAGTTTCTAAAGCCCAAAGTGTGCAGTGATCTGCCACCCAGGTCATCCTCCGGGAGCAGAGAGACCGCAGGTGCAGGCTGCTGGTGTGAGGCCCCCCTAGAGCCGTGCCTGGCCTCCAGGACGGTGTGGGTATGGAGGGCTCAACTCCAAAGTATCCGGTCTCTGGCTCCAGGGATGGCTCACGCAGTCAAGGGTTGGTCCTCTGGGCCTCTTGCTGGAATCCATCTCTCCTCCCCTATCTTCCTTCCCCACTTCAGAAAGTGACCCCTTCTTCCAGCCCAACCTCAGAGCAGCCCTCCTCAATTTCTCCTTTCCTCCACTGACACCCTCTTCCCCTTACCAACGGCTGGCTTTCCACTCTCAGTGACTTGTTAGCTTTGCCACCAGAATACATCTCAAGTCTGGGGACTTGCATAAGAAACAGTTCTGCAGACTGAGGTCAGGGAGCCAGCAGATCTGTGGAGGCTACTTGCAGGTTTGCAGACTGCAAACCTTTCTTTATTCAGCACAGAGTCTTAGAAGGGCACTAACCCTTTCAAGAGGACTCCACCCTCTAATCACCTCTCAAAGGCCCTATCTCCCAATGCCATCTCAACGGAGAGTAGGGTGACAAATGTTTAGTTCATAAGGACTCCCAACTTCTGCCTCTTCCCACCCCCTCCCCAGCCCCCGACATCCACCCAGCAGCAAGAGACACCCTGTTACACCCTACATTGCATGGCATCCACTCAGGCCCCTCCAAAAGCATCTTACTGCTCTCGGATAGTCTACTTGCCCCTGGCCCACAGGCCCACGAGTCCTGTTTCTGTCTTGTTTGAGCTGCACCCTGCGCCTTCCTTCCCCTCAATGGCTTCCCCAGTCTTTTCCTACCCTTCTTTTTCTCTTCCATGAACACAAGTCTGTTCGTCCCACTCCTACCCCAGGGCCTTTGCACCTGCAATTTCCTCAGCTATCCCTCGGTCTTTGACTTGTCTCTCACATCTCTGCTCCAATCTCACCCCCCAGGGGCCATCCTTGACAGTGGATTGAAGGACTGTGAGGGCAAGGTCTCATGGATTCCTGTCATGGCTGACTCCCCAGTACAGTGCCTGGCACACTAAGCAGGTGGATGCTCAATAAATACTTTGTTGGATGAATGGATGGAAGAGCACTCACACTGAACTGGCCCCCAAGTCTCCTCACCACCCACAGCCTGGCCCCCACAGGCCATTCACAGGAACACAGATCCTATCCATAGACCACAGAGGGAAGTCACCTTGTCTTCCCTGTCCACCCAAGCTATTCTTCTCAGCCCCTCCCCAACCTACTTCTTTGTTCTTAACAGCCCAGGCTCTCCCCGTCCCAGTAGGTCAATTGCTGGGCCCACACCCTCCTTTCCTTCCCCAAATCTACAAGATCAGGGTCCACCTCTTTCAGGAATGTCTCCATATCAGCTGCCTGTTGCTATGAAAACCACAACAAGGCTAATCCTATGCCGTATAACAAGTAACCAATGAGAATTTTATGTGCCTGCCTTTGTGTGTGTGTGTGTGTGTGTGTGTGTGTGTGCATAAGTACAGGCACATGTGTATGAGGGTATGCATACATGTGTGTGCTTCTTGCCTCCAGAGGTGGATGACTGGTGTCTTCCTTAATTTGTCCACAGTAATTTCTTAGACAGGGTCTCTCATTAACCTAGAGCTCACTGATAAAGCTCAGAAGACTGGACAGCAAAGCCCGGGGACTGTCCTGTTTCGGCTCCCTGGCACTGGTATAACAAATGTGTGCCACTGCGCTCGGATATTTATGTAACTGCTGGGGACCCAACTCAGGTTCCCATGTTTATACAGTCAGTATTTTAACACATGCAGGCATCTCTCCAGTCCCTCCCTCTGTGTATTTTCTTATTTCACTCAACTTTCTGGGTACTAATCATTCCCAAGAGTAGTAGAAGAAACAGATTCAGAGAGGCTGAGGGGTCTTCCTGAGATCCCACAGCTATCAGCGGTGTGAGCACGTGTTCCATAATCTTGTCCTTCTGTTGTTGTTGTTTGGGTTTTTTGTGGGGTTTTTGTTTGTTTGTTTGTTTGTTTTGTTTTGTTTTTGAGATGGATTTCTCTGTGTGTAACTCTGGCTGTCTTCGAACTCCTAGACCAGGTTGGCCTCAAACTCACAGAGATCCACCTGCCTCTCTGCCTTCCAAGTGCTGGGATTAAAGGCGTGCGCCACCACCACCCCGCAGTCCTGTCTTTTTTTAAATTTTATTTTTCCACCTAGACAAGAGCCTTGGGGAGTTCAAAGCTTCATTGGGCCTCAACTCACATAATCCAGATTTTGTATCCTGGACGTCCAGTGTTTACCTGGGAAATCAAGGCCACCGAACCTGCTGGGAAATCAGGGCCACCAGACCTGTGTACACTATCCATGTACCAATCTGTTGATATGTTCTGAGGCAAAGAGAGACAAGGAGCCTCTAGGAACACCTGGTACCTCGTCCCCACCCCCATTCTTCACACTGATACCCTCCAGCCACAGCCTCAGCTGCTCCCAGCACTGCCTGCTGCCTGCTGCCCGGCTGCCCGCGCCTGGCACACACAGTCCAGAGGAGACAAGCAATTTCATCGATTACATACATTCCTACCCTCAGAGAGTTGGAGTCTTTAGTACTCAGCTCTTCCTGCCTCACTCTTTCTTAGACTCTCTTCCCTGAAGGGAAACTGGGACAAGCTGAAGGGCAGCAGGTGGAAGGAAGCAACAGGGAGGGTCTTCCCCACCACCTCCCTAGGGGCCATGGCTCACTGCTCACGGAATGGAGCTGAAGAAGGAGACAGCTGAAGACACAGCCACCTAGGTCACGTGTCCAGTGGGCGTGCCACACCCTACACTGTTCAAAAACAAGGATCATAGTAATAATCTCTTAGGGACAGTGATGACACCTCACATCTTGACACAGGAGTGATGCCTTTGATCCCCAGTCCTTCCAGGTCCTCTCCAGAGGCAGTTCTGCCAGCAGTGTCCATCCTGGAGAAACAGGGCCCAGAGAGGTGTCTACCCAAGAGTAAAGACAAGAGGCAGAGCAGGTGCCAGTGACCACAGTGGTTTCCTGCCAGTCTCTAGCACAGAATGAAGCTCCAGGAAGCAATAAGCTGAAGAAGTGAGATGCCGAAGTCGAAGTCTCCCGACCCAGCCCCAGTGGGGACCCGCTTCCCAGCCCTTTTCTGAAACCTGAGGCCCCATGCCAAGTCTTCTATCACCTTGCCCACAGCAAGAATGGGTGCCACTCAATCCCAGGGCATACTCAGCGGGCTGAGAGGGAATAACACCTGGATGTGTGGACCATTCAGAGTTTGGTTTGCCAAGGACCCCCATGCTAGAGGGGGCTGGGGATAAGGAGCATGGCAGGTGTTTATATAGAAAGAAACAATGGTCTTGGGTCAGGTTTGAGCTCCCAAGAGTCAGCATTGAAGTGAACACTTCCAGTCTGTGTTAGTGGAACTATGATGTCCAGAATAGGACAAGGCCTGGTTGGAGGTAAGCGACGGTCAGGCCTGGGTATTGCTGTCAGCCATAGCTCAAGCAAGAGCTCGGAGGGCATGTTGGGAAGAATCACACAGGTGAGAGCAGCACCAGACATTTACCATTTACTGAGAGCTTGACTAGGGACCAGTCGCATAGTTCATGTTGGGAGGACATTTTCTTATTTGACTCCTGCAATAATTCCCGGACGGAAAGACTGTTCTTATTATCCCTATGTGACGGATGAAGGAACTGATGCCAAGTGGCCAACCGGTGCCACCAAGTCCAGGGCTCAGCACCCCTGGTGGAGAGGCCAGCCTTGGTCCTGGGCGGGCTGTGTACGGAATTAGTACTGGGTGAAGGAAATGGCCGGCAAGGAGGGAGGACTTCTGAGGTGAGGACCCTGTGGAAGGGCTCGAACAGACTGGAGAACAGGCTGCTGAAGGGACCAGGGAGTACACACACATGCTGAGATTCCATCTAGTTGCGATGGTTAATCAATTTTAACTTTTTTTTTTCTCCAGTTTTTTGAGACAGGGTTTCCTCTGTTATAACTCTGGCTGTCTTGGAACTCACTCTGTAGACCAGGCTGGCCTCGAACTCACAGAGATCCTCCTGTCTCTGCCTCCCGAGTATTGGGATTGAAGGCTTGTGACACCACCGCCGGCTTCATTTTTTAAGATTTGCTTTTATTTACACACATTCATGTGTCCATGCCATGTGCATGTGTGCCCACAGAGGAGAGAGGAGGGTGCTGGATCCCCTGGAGCTGTAGTTATAAGCAGATGTGAACTGACCAATGTGGATGCTGAGAACTGAACTTCTCTCCTTGAGCAGGATGTACTCCTAACCTCCAAGCCATCTCCAGGCCTTGGGCTGGTTGACCTTGACTGCCAACTTGACAGAATTTAAAATCACCTGGGAGATAGACCTTTGGGAACGTCTGCAGTGAGGGAGTTCCTAGACTGGTTTAATTGAGGTGGTAGGAAGACCCATCATGAATGTGGGCAGTGCCATTCCATGGGCTGGGGGGTCCCAGAAAAAAAGGAGGATTGAGCTGAATGCCAGCTCCTGACTGTGAATGGGTGCCATGTGACCATCTGCCTCACACTACTGCTGTGATGCTGTCCCTGCCATGATGTGCTGTACATCGAACTGTGACCTCAGTCAACCCTTCTGTAATTCGCTTTTGTCCCAGCAGTGAGGGAAGAAGCTGATACCCCTGGGCTGGGATATTGCCCTGTTCACCCTGGCTATCTCATCCCCACCTCACACTGCCATGGCTTTTCTGGAAGCCCAGCAGCGGTTTACTTCCCCTCTGAGGAGGATTTCACTTTAAGGCACTTGTCAGAGCACCCAGCACTAAGGATCCTTTAACCTGGCCTGACCTGGGATGTCCTCCCACCCACAAGAAGGAAAAATCAGGGCAGGGGAGGTCAAGTTCCCACACACTTGCCCCTGCCCCTCCCATTTGCAGAGAGGAGCTGTCTCTGAGGATGTACTGGAGTGTAAGAGCAGGGCGGACTTGTGGGTGTCGGACAGGCTTGGGAGGAGCCAAGGAGGGTCACTGGGTAGTTAACAGGGCAAGGCCCTGGCCTGGAATTCCAAAGGTCTTCTGGAGTGAGGGGACAATGGAATGTGGTTTTGCTGAGAATGGAGCCGTTTGGGCAGGGGGAGCAGTCCCCAGCCAGGCCAGGCCTGGCCCAGAGCAGGGGTGGGATAGGGTGGGGGAAGACACACGACTGGCATCCAGCCCCAGTACAAGCCATTAATTAACTCATAGCCTGAGGTGAGTCTCTTCACCTCCTGGCCTGTTTCCTCTTCTGGACAGGGTGATAACAAAACCTGCCCAGTGAGCCTGACGGAGATATATGGTCTCTGCCTCTGTGGAAAGCCGCTGTGTGTATATTTGGTGAAGCCTTGTTATTACACAGGGTGGGTTTGGGGAGGGCCTCTCCGGTCTGACCTGAAATGTCACTCACAGACAGGATGCTGGACCCTGTCCTTTCCTGAGGGAAGCCCAGGGGGCAAGCAACGCCTGCTTCTAAAGAAGAAAAGGGAATGTGCAGCCACTGATGTCGGCTAATGATCTTTGGACAACATGGCTAATTGCTTCTAAGCTCCCAGCCCTGACTTTTGCAGGACAGGTCCCAATCCAAGGGCAGCTATTACCCTCCTGGGCACTGCGCCCATATGCCTCTCCATCCCTTCCTGTGGGAAAGCTGTTCACTCACACTCTACCCTCTCCCTGGGAGAGGAAAATTCCTGTAGTAGATGTGACAGAGGGATATGGGGAAGGTTTGAGGGCTCCACTGGGCTGGGATCCAATTCCTGGGGCCTGTGTATTGGACTTTGTCACTGAAGCAATGGTGACTTGTTCTGGGGGACCCAAGGAAGCAGAGCAGCCTTTGGGGACCAAGAGAATGAGGATAAGTGTCTATAAAGGAATGCAGCAAGCCTGAAGTTGTGAGGGGCCTCAAGAGTGGTGGACAAACCAGGTGGTGGTGCACACCTTTAATCCCAGCACTGGGGAGGCAGAGGCAGGCAGATCTCTGGGAGTTTGAGGTCAGCCTGGTCTACAGAGTGAGTTCCAGGACAGCCAGAGTTAAAAAACAAAAAACAAACAAAGAGTGGGGACAACTGTTGATTGTTGTCCTCAGGAACAGCTGGGCTCTCTGATTTTGAAACAGGGTCTTAATATAAAGTCTTGGCTCGGCTGGAATTTGCTATGTAGACCAGGCTTGCCTTAACCTCACAGAGACCCACTTCCCAAGAGCCAGGACTAAAAGTGTATGCCACCATAATCGAAAGCTGTCTACTTTCAAAGCAGAATCCTGTTCATCATCTGGCTGGCTATCAGTCACATTAGCTCCACACCTTCCAGGTGCAGAGTGAGGCCCACTTCAGGTAAACAAATGCTTAGTACTGCTGAGACGCTGGAGGAGCCAGGAACAGAAGCTGGTTTCTTGACTACAGTTGACCTCTGACCCTCTGCAGTGTCCATCCATTATTAGTATGCGGGGGTGGGGTGGGGGGTGGGGATGGGATCTGGAGGACTGGGGATGCAGTTCAGCATGGGGTGTTTGCTTAGTATGTATGAGGCCCTGGGTTCCATTCCCAGCACTACAAGAATAGAGGGAGAGAAAAAGAGAAAAAGCACAAGAGATGGAAGGATGGAGGGAGGGAAAAGCCAGTCAGTCAGCATGGAAGCCGTAACTGTCAAAGGCGAGGGTCCTAAGGGGCTGATCCTGGCACAGCCTTATTTGCCTCCACCCTGCCCCTCTGCCCTGCTTGACTTCCCTGTGTACAGACACAAGCCCTCCTGACTGGATGTCACAAGAAGGAACTGGGATATGTGCTTGAAGACATGGAAGCAGCATCAAAGCTGCCTCAGGAAGCCATGGAGGCCAGTGTCACCCTGCCATGGTTCTGAGTGACTCTGTTCTGGAGAGAGTTATCTCTCCGGTTCGGAGATCAAAAGGAAGAAGAGGGAGAAGGGTCTGCTGCAGGTGGCTCCTGGATAAGGCAGCGGTCCCCTTGGGTCCTGCTGGGCCTCCCCAAGGGGCCTCTTTCAATCCTGCTCTGGCAAGTCTATCCATTTTAGACAGTGTAAGGTGACACCTACCCAAGGGTATTCTCAGTCTAATCTCCACACAGAAGAGGCCCAAGAAGTGGGGACAGACAGTGGCAGAGGGAAACAGGTGAGCCCCAGCCTGGACTGTTGTCTTGATGAAGAGGGCCATGCACTCTCTGCACAGGGCAGGGAGCCAGTACACAGAAAGCACCCAGAGAAAGGGCAAACTTGCTCTCATCTATTCCCAGGACTCAGGGGCTCATCACAGGGTTCCTTAGATCAACTGCAGAGAGGAGGATGGGATCCTTGCCACCAGAGGGCACCAGGTGTCCTGAGTGCAGCTTGGGGCAGGGTAGGAGCTCTGCTGGGGCTGAGAAGAGGTGGAGGACCCTGGGTGCCCCATGCTGAGGTGGTGCACTGGGAAAGCTCCTAACTAAAAGCTGGAAAGCTAGTCGAACATTATATGGTTTTCCTTTCACTATTTCTGGGATTTTAGTAAAATCCTGTGTGAAGGTTCTGGCCTAGGCTCAGCTGTGCTGGGGGTAGCTGAAAAGAAGCTGTGATTCATCTACCTTTGAGCCAACATATTAAGGGACAGCAGTGGTCCCCAGGGCTTGCCTGGAGGGGCTTCAGAGGAGAATCTTGTGAAATGCCTCTCCCTGGTTCCCAGCTCATTCCAACCTGTGAGGTAAACGTTATCTCTTAGGACGGCTTTCCTCCCAGGTTCTGTCTGCATCTAGGGCCCCAGCAATGGAGTCTTATTTCTGCAAAGACTCATCCATCTCTGGCAACTATAAGTTTTAGGCCTGGGCTTCTTAGGGAAGAAAAAGAAATGACCTCAGATTTTACAACCATCTCTAGATTTACCAGAATGAAGCCCTATCTATCTCTGTTAGGCCTGCCCACTCTGCCTACTCCAGACCCCCTGCTAGGAAAGACTGCACAAGAAGATAGCACTCACCAAACCAGAATTTAAAAATAATTATATTAATAATAAATATGTTAAGTTACATTTAAAACAATAAATAGAAAAATAAACTGATAAATAAAATCAACAGGTACAAAATGTTTCAAAACTCCAACCAAAACAAAAAAAAAAAAGAAGAAGAAGAAGAAAAGAAAAAGAAAGAAAACACATACAAACAGCTGACAGGCTAGACAGATGGACATGGGGGGAAGGGTGCAAAATGCAACCTTGGGAACCCTTCACAGTTTACACCATGGCTCCCTCCTCTTCAGCTCACCCTCTCCTCTCCCCAGCTTAGGGACACTCAGTGGCTGACGTCTTTGGGGACTCCAGCAATGCCGAGAAACATCTGGGCCACCTCAGAGTCTTCTGTAAAGCGGCTGTGAGTCCCGGGCTGGTGGGCGAGGTGGAGGTCCCCCTGCAGCAGGCAGAGGCAGGCAGAGGGCCAGGTCTACAGAGGCAGGTCGGTGCTGTTGTGCCGAGTCTTCCTGACGGTGCCGTCATCGCGGGGCAGCGCCCTCTGCAGGTTGGACATGGCCACGGTCTTCTTGAGGTCAATCACGGCGTAGGAGTCTGAGCTGCGGGCAGGATGTGGGGTGGGCCCAGGAGGAACTCCGGACACCGAGGGGTTCTGGGGCCCCTTGGGACGGTCTGTGCCCCAGCCCTTGAGCTCCACCTGGATGTAGTTGAGCTGCCTTGGGGGCTCAGGGCCCGGCCGGCGAAAATCAAAGTTGAAGACCCGTGGGGAGCCTCGGCGGCGGGTCAGTGGGACAGGGAAGCTGCTGTGGCTACGGGCCGAGGCCCGGGTGCTGGTGGGTTTCTGTAGGGGGGTTTCATCCTCCTCACCATCGGGGAAGCCATTTGAGGATGGCGTAAGCCCATCCCTGGAGTCCCCATCATCCCCGGCCTCCCCGCCCAGCTGCTGGACTTGGCTCTCCCACACAGGGGGGAGAGGGGGCAGGTTCTCATAGTGCAGCAGGGCAGCCCGACGGTGGGCCAGGCCACCCCATCCCGGCTCCTCTGGGCTCAGTCTCCAGCCAGCTCCTTGCCGCAGGCTCCGGCTGACGTTCTCATAGGTGCATTTGGGCTGAGCTGGGCACTCGGAAGGGCCCTCGTTGTTGTTGTGGTGGGGAGGGTCGTGCACGCTGGGGCAGAGACTCTGGCACTTCACCACCTGCCGACGGGCAGGGGTGGGACCCAACACAAACTTGACCTGCCCCGGCTGCAAGAACACCTGTGGGTCCTGCTGGTCGGAACCCCGGGTCTGTGGTGGGAAGGGTGCCCGGCCCTCAGGCAGTGGCTGCAGGCAGTGGCGACTCCTGCGGTGGTCCTCTTCACCGGTTGGCGTGTTGACATAGGTGTGGGACTGCAGGGGGAAGATATCAATCGAAACAAATGAACTGGGTGGGAGGGGAGGGCAGAGGGACAGGACCGAGAAGACAGGAAAAGAGCTGCAGTTTCTTCTACTGCCTCCAGCTCTCCCAACACATTGCATCCCTTCTGGGGGTAGAAAGGGACCCTGCTGAGTTTCTTTCCCTTCCCGAAACCTTTCCTGTGCCCCATCCCCACTCAGAGTAGCCCGCAAGGACTGGCCCACCACATGCGCACCTGCTCATCGGAGGCAATGAGGGTGTGGGTGGACTCTTCCGCAAGCGAGGGGTGTCGCAGGTTGCTTCCAGAGGGTTGGCGGGGAGCCGAGAACCGTGGGCCCTCTCCAGGGCAGCCAGGGAAACCATTGGAGAAGCTGGAGACAGTGTAGCCTAGAGGCGGGTCCAGGGGAAGCCGCCAAGTTGAGGGGTATGGGAAACACCTGGCAGTCATTTGCAATCACATGCACAGGTATGTGGGATGCTCTGCAACTCCTCCGATGGGATGGCAAGGCAAGACACTCTCAAGGCCCCTACCGTGGCTAGCCTTTGTTCTCCTTTAACTCTGCAGACAAACCCTGCCCTGCCTTTTGAAGCTACCCCGAGGCTGACCCAACCTTCTACTTTAAACACTGAAGGTACACCTGTCACCCCTAGACCATTCCATGACCCAAGTCAAGCTTTGCCACTGAGCACCAGGAAACTCCACAAACACGTAATCATTTCTACTCCAGGTGTCGCTCACAGACCAGGCCAGGGAGTGCAGCAATAAGCAGCTAGGTAGTCTGACGCAGAGACCCAGTAAGCACAGACTGGCCAGAGACGGCTGCACCAGCAAGCCAGGAGCTGTGTATGTTGTATGTGACCCAGCCCAGTAGACAGAAGGAAGCAAAAGGCTCCAGACTGCCGTTTCTATGGCAACCCAACGTCTTCCTGTCTGCTCCCCAACCATTAGTCGACCCAAGGCCCAGGACTGCAGCGCCAGCTTGAGTCACCCAATCGGACCTGCCCAGGACAGATCCATCCTCGGGAACGGTTCTAATGATGGGCGAATGTCTGGGACAGCTGGCTTAACCCAGCTGTCCCCCTACCTGCCAGCTTAGCTTGGGCCTCCCAGACTCGTGCTCATGTGTGCATACACTAGGGCGCCTGGGGTGGGGGTCTCCTTACCAGTAGGCTGCGGGTGTCCTCGAGGGAGATCAAGCTCGGGGGGGTGGCTGTTACGTGTGATGATGACTGGCTCTTCCATCACGTTGATGCTATTGCACTGCATGAGGTCCTGAAGCAGGTTGAAGATTTCCTCGGCCCTTGAGCACTTGAATGCGAAGATCCCTGGACAAGGCAAAGACTCGGTGAGGCTCCTCCTACCCCTGACAGACTAGGGAAGGGTCAGCCAGTCAAAAGACAAGGGGGTGTCCCTGAACTACAGCCCCACACTGGTAGAGGGCAGGGGTGCCCCTCCTTCCCTGCACATTCTTCTCAGGGGCATTCCAGGGGCCGGGGGATGAGCCCAAAGCACCTGGCTCCCAAACTACCCACTCCCATCATTCCAAGACCCAGTACTGCAGCCATAGTCCCCAAGGTACAGATGTTTTCGTAAGGATGGGTGCCTTCTGGGGTGAGGGGAAAACCATGGAGAGTCACCTCTGTCTTCCTCTACCTACTACTTCCTGCTTCCCAGACCCAAAAAAAAAAAAAAAAAAAAAAAAAAAAAAAAAAAAAAAAAAAAAAAAACCTTCATCTGAGGTGTGGCCAACTCTATCCAATGGCTCTTTGAGGACAGATGGGTCTGACCTACTCATAGATCATTTACAGAATATTTTAGGCCAAAGGCTGGCTGGAAAGCAAAGGCCCCTCCCTGCACAGAGGTCCCTCACAGAGCCTGGGCTCTGGTGCAAAAAGGAAAGATGGGCAGGGCTGAAGAGAGACACAGCAAGGCAGTCCTATGGCTCCTGGGTGCAACTGGCTGTTCAGCCCTTTCAAGTTCAGTCTGTCTGCAAAGAGGTAGGACTGGGCTGAGCTCCTGGAACTCAGAGGCTCTGAAGACGCCAGTCTGGAGCTCTGCAACACAGGACTGTGGGATTCAGGGCGGGAGGAGGGCTATTGGGACACCTTACGTACACATCCGCAGCAAAAATAGATATTACCAGGTAGGACACCGCACAACTGTAGTACTTGCCAAATTTGAGGCTAGCCTAAGGTACACATGGAAACCCTATCTCGAAGAATCAAGGCGGGGGCATCTGTGGTACAGTGTCTGCCTAGAATGCACAAGGCCCTGGGGTTAACGCCCAGCGCTACATCCGCATTCACAAAATGATAATAGATACAACTAAACTGGGGCATGGACAATGAATATTATACTACTGCTACGCTGTTGTCCTTAGCCCTAGTGTGGGGTCACCGTGGTTTGTAGAAACAGAATGAGAAAGATGGGGAAGGGGAAAACGAGGTTATTCTGGCAGAATACGGAAACACTGGAAAGGACAGGAAAGACAGGAGTGACGATAGACTGCTGTAATCCCGGCACTTGGGAGATGAGACGAGTCACCAAGAGTTTGGAGGCCAGTCAGGACCACATACAACAAGACCACTTCGAAGGGGAGGGGTGGGGGAGAGAAGGAGAAGGAAGAAGAGGAAGAGGGAGGGAA
>JAMJFZ010003581.1:8810000-8982500 GCA_026225945.1 Cricetomys ansorgei | reverse complement strand
GTTGGAGGTAGGTAGGAATGGGCACTAGATGGAGATACGTGGTCTGAAAATGTATTCGAAGCCTTGGGAGAAGATGGGCAAGGATTTTGGACTCGGGCATGGTGCAGAAAGAACGAAAAGGCTGAGGAATTTCAGGACCGTGGCCGCGGAAGCCTTTGGGCCATTGAGGGGAGTACAGTGTGTCTGGTGGGCGTTTCAGGGGGTTAGAAGGATGAGTGAGGGGTTCTGCCGGATCCTGGAGACCCGAAGGTGTGACCAGGGGGAGGGGAGAAGGTGGGGCCTAGGGAGCGAGAGGCAGAAGAGGTTACAGATTTTTCTAGACGCCCAGACAGCATGCGGAGGTCGCGGCTGCGCTCCGAGCCTGGATCCCCGCCTCCCAGTCCCCGGGTCCGTCGCCTGCCCGCCCGCGGTGGTGGTGGGGGGGGGTTTCTAGGACAGGAGCGGAGACTGCGGCGCGGCACGGTAGAGCCGCCTGGTCCCCGCCCTGTCGCGCCCCGACTCACATCGCCCCGCGGCCCGGGCGGCGCCGGGCCCCGCTCCCGGGTCCCGCTGCAGCAGCCGCCGCCCGCCCGCAGCTCAGGCCGCCCCGCCCCGCGCCCGCGGGGTCGGAGGTCGCTGGCTGCACCAACGAGACGCTGCGGGCGGGCCGACCCGAGCGGGGGCCACCGGCACGCAGCCTAGAAGGTCCCCTTGGAGGACTTTGCAGTCGGGGGGTGGGCAGAGAGCATGCGCAGACGCCAGAGGGCGCTCCGGGCAGGAGATAGGGAATTTTTGAGGGGCGTGGCCTGTCTCGGGAAGGGGCGTGGCGAGGGGCGGGGCACGGCGGGGAGAGGCGGGGCAGGGCTGAGAGGTAGGAGCGATCTTTTAAGCAGAAGAGAATCACGAAAGACAACAGAGCGGTTCTGAGGAGACTGGAGCAGGACAGGGATCGGAATCCAGGAAGGGAAGTGGCGAGGGACACTAGGGGACAGAAGGAGGAGCTGGAGAGGCCCGCGGAGGAGGCGGGGCTGAAGCTGGGGGCGGGCCGAGAGGCCGGGGGCAGGTCCCAGCTGGACAGTGGTTCATCGCTTCTCCAAGTCCACGGATGCCTGCGCCCTTCCCACCCTGAGACCCACGAGCACTTTCCTCAGTCTGTAACACCTGCCTGGTCCGGGCCACTGAGGCCGTGGCGTGGCCCGACGGTGCTCGGCCACGCTGAGACCCCTGCGGAGTGTTGAGTCCCCACTCCTAATCCAACAGCTAGACAGGGAGCCCAGGCGAACTCGGTAAGCACACGTTGAGCCTCCGCCCTGCGGGTGGACCCGCAAGGTCCTAGGAAAACTTTGGGAACTGTGCTGAGAGGCCACTTAATGAGAACTTACACTCCCCTCCCCTTTCCTTCTGGTTCAGGGACACCTTCCCACATCTGCTGCTATCCCATCCCTAGGGCCTCTGGGGCTCACCCTTCCCAGAACCGGCTGTTTGGGAAACACCTGAGCTTGGTTGCACCTAAGGCAAGAGGTGGGAGCCAGTGTTTGGCCTGTTCTTACCTGAAAGGGGAGAGGAGGGAATTACGGGAGGAAACCAGCATGTTAGTAAGATGATGGAGCCCAGCGGCAGGTGGAGGTGAATTAGGTTGCCCTGGGGTGGGGGGCAGGAAGGGTGATGGGTAGAAGTTTGATTTCTGATAGTTATTTCTATGCCAGACCTATGCAAACTAGGCCCCTTTTGGGGCTCCAGAATTACCCCCCCCTTTCTTGTTGCATGGAGCTGAAACTGTGCTGCTAAGGGGTGTGGCCTATCCCTAGCCCTGAGTGTGGACAGTCCATCCTGGCTACCTTCCACAGGAAACCTGACCCGAGGGACAGAGCAGGAAGGAAGCAGGTGGGTGTGGAGGCAGGAGGGCGGGAAGGGTGGCACTGAATATTTGATAGGGACTGAGGGGGTGCTTGGAGTTGGGAGGTACTTTGTGGTTATAAACCAAACCCGTACCCCACCTCAAAGGTGATTTACTGTTGGTCCTCCTGAGCCCAGCTCCCAGGAATGGAGCCTCAGACTCCATTCCAGCTCTGATCTGAGGTAGACTATCTCCTAAAAGTTCCTTAGCCTTCTAGTTTGCTCATTAGTCAGTGGTTTGTTTGTTTTTTCAACTGTACAACAGGGTAAGAGAACATACCCCAACTGGATTCCAAGAATGGACCATATTATGTGAAGTTCTAGAATATTCACTGACACTGAAGAAACAAAAGTTTGCTCTGGCTATCCCCATCCCACCAGACTCAACCCTTCACCCAGAATGTACATGAACCCTGTTCTTTCTGGTTACTTTTCTTCTTACTAGTTTGTGACCTTATAGAGAGCAGGGCCCATCTTCTCTTTACTTCAATAGTTAGTCCCACTCAAAGACACTGCGATCTCATCTTGGCTGTAGCTAAAGAAGTGCACTGGGTCTATCCATTAAAATTGCTGCTATAGGGGCTGGAGAGATGGCTCAGTGGTTAAGAGCACTGACTGCTCTTCCAGAGATCATGAGTTCAACCGTCTATAATGGGATCAGACGCCCCCTCCTGGTATGCAGGTGTACACGCAGATAGAGCGCTCATGTAAATAAAATAAAAATTGCTGCTTATATAAAGCTGGGTGTGGTGGTGCCTTGGATGTCAGCACTTTGGAGGTGGAGGCAGGGGCATCAGGAGTTCAAGGCCAGTCTTGTCTTTATGAGATCCTGTCTCAAAAAAAGGAATGCTGCTGTAAAGAAAAGCTTAGTGGGAGAGAGCTTGCCTGGTTGTGAGAGGCCATAAATTCCATCAGAGGAAGAATGAGTTAGTGAACACACAATTCTCTTGTACCCTTGAGGCATTGAAGAGATACTGGGTGACAATGTGGGGCCACTGACTATGCTTCCTTTGAGAACTTGGAAGGGTGAGCTGGTACAGGCCAGAGAAGCAGATGTTCTGCTTGAGGACGTCCTGGGGAGGAGGCCTTCAACCAGGCCCCCAAATGACTTAGCTGGGAATGTGCAGCCTGGGTAGGGTGTGGTGAGGAGTCGAGTTCTGGGGGAGGGTGCATTCTGGAACTGTGGAAAGACTGGGAAGGTTGAGTAGGAGAAGTCCAGCCTGCCCAGAGGGATCAAAATGGTTCCTTCCACTGCTGCTTCCCCTTCTAATCCCTCCCAGATTTGTATGAACCAAGAATTTGAACTTCACAAACTCAGGGGCTAAAAGATGACTTTGTCACTTATCAGCTGTTTGACCTTGGGTATATATATATGTCAGTGCTCTCTGAGCCCCAGTCTGGCCATCTGTAAAATGGGGACAGTGCCACCCGAGACACTTGACTGTCAGCAAGACGGTGACATGGGCGTGTAAGTGCTTTGCGTCGCCTGGTATGCTGGGAAGGCTTACTGAATGAGGTATTCTTGTTCTTTTCAGACAGACAGACTGTTACCAATGTCAGTTCCGAATTCTGACTGGCCCCTTCAACAGGACGGTCCTATCTTCAGGGAACCAGATCCACCAGTAAACTCAGACAGTGACTCAGGCCACCAGCCAGCGGAGGGCTGTGACGATGCCTCTGCTCAGGTAGCGGGAGTCCCACTCTTCCTGAGCCCACCATGCTCTCATCCTCTGGCTGTCATTCCCCTCCCACCAACCAGGAGATAGTTTGCATTTCTATTTCTATTAAACAAAACCTTTATTAGCCAAGTGTGGTGGTGTACACCTTTAGGCCTAGCACTAAGGAGGCAGAGGAGGCAGGTCGATCTCTGTGAGTACAAGGCCAGCCTGGTCTATATATTGAATATGAAGTTGCAGGCCACCTAGGGCTACAAAGAGACAAGGGGTGAGGGTGGGGGAGGGGGACCCTGTCTCAAAAAAACCCCCCAAACTCTGTTAAATATCATTTATTTATTTATGTGTGTATATGTGTGTGTGTGCGCGCGCGCCTGCCACATGTGTGGAGGTCAGAGGACAACCTGTGGGAGTCAGTTGTCTTCCACCATGTGGGTGACAGGGATCGAACTGGGGCTTTGTGTTGAGTGCCTTTACCTACTGAGCCATCTCACTGTCCCCTGCCCGCCCCCACTTTGAGGGGGTCTGACTTGCAGTTCATTCCTGTCGACATACAGTACCTCTCCTAGGAGGTCTGGTCTGAGTCCTCAGAACAGCTGGGAGGGTCTTTGGCCTCTGGGAAAGAGTGAATGGGGTAGCTTCAGACATACGGAGTGCCATCTGGGGTTCCTTCTAGGCAGACCACAGATCACGAATGGACCTACTTTGTTCTTGCTTAGTGACGAACTCAAGGGTTTCCTTCCAAGTGGAGACGGGTATTTGGGAGTTGCTATAGATCGGAGGAGAGGCGAATAGGGGAGGGAAAGGGAAATCCGCCCACCCTTCTCCTCCTATGTCTTTCCTCAGGCTCCTACAGGCTTGAGCTTGGGCCTACCTTGCCTGGAGAGCAACCAAGATTCAAACTGGCGTGGGTTTCGGAACCTGTTGCAGCAGCTTCCCCCACAGGACAGTGATGTGGGTCTCCCCTCTGATCCCCCTCTCTCTCCTCTTTCCCTCCCTCTCCCCATTTTGTTATTCACTGTGTGGAAAGAGTCCTGGTCTACAATTCAGGAGGTATCACTAAAAGGCCCAGCCCTGCCACTAGCTAGAGGAAGTCATTTCCCTTAGCCTGAGTTCCCACACCTAACAATAGGTGCAGCTGTACCTGCTCTTCTTATTAGCTCGAGAGCAAATGGGAAAATGGACATGAACAGCGTTGAAATCAAGAATGGAATGCACAAATGTGGAAATGTGGTTGTTCAGTATTTATTGAGGCCCTGCCACGTGCAGCCTAAAGGCTTACAGTCCACTAGGGAAGGCAAGACAGTCTGTGAGGCAGAGAAAACACAGGCGTGAAGGTGGTGCTAAGATCTAGCTCAAGGCAAACGTTAGCCAAGCTATCTGGGGACGGCGCTACGTGCCTCTGGGCCCTGAGCGATGGCCACTTCTGTGGGCAGAGTGGACCTAAGGCACTTAATTGTGTTCTCTACCTCTCTCTGGCCCAGAGTCTAAGCTTCTAGAACTTTTTAAACCTATTGATGTTCTAACCTGAGGTCTGGGTGCATGGGCCCGTTTCTGCAGGAGCGCTACTGTCTGGCCCTAGGAGAGGAGGAACTGGCTGAGCTGCGACTCTTCTGTGCCCAGAGGAAGCAGAAATCCCTGGGACAGGGGGTGGCCCGCCTGCTGCCTCCCAGACACGAAGGTCACACCTGTGAGAAGGTAGGGAGTATGTCTCCCTTCTCCACCCCTAAGCCTTCCCCTTCCTCCACCCGTTGCGCTCTCTCCTCTGCAGAGGGGCTTTGGGGAGTTTAGTGCAGAACAAGTTTCAGGATTGGTGATTTGGTATATGTTAGGTTTTGGGAGTTGGCTCCTGTGGTGGAGGTGGGCCTGCAGCACAGTAAGAAGACAGTCAGACTGGGGGCTGGGAAGAGCCACGAGAGAAGCCAAGAAGGTTCAGATTATGAGCAGCTCAATGCTTCTGCTTTGGCAGTGCAAGAAGCTGCTGAATCCAGGAGAGTACGGAGTGTTCGCGGCCAGGGCTGGTGAGCGGTGCTGCTGGCACAGGCCCTGTTTTGCTTGCCAGGCCTGTGGCCAGGCCCTAATAAACCTCATCTACTTCTACCACGATGGGCACCTCTACTGTGGCCGTCATCATGCGGAGCTGTTACGACCTCGATGTCCAGCTTGTGACCAGGTAGAGCAAGCACCAAGGGGGGAGACACTAGGGGAATTCTTCCCCCAGACACCTTCCTAGGCTGCAGGCTTTCCTAGTTAGAAGTAGGGAACAGGGGAGGGAGTACTAGGAACCAACCAGGGCCACCCTGTTCCTGTGTTCTCTCTTGAGCTCTGGGCATGTGGGACCTGCTGCCTTTATCTCTGCTCTCCTCCAGTGCAAACAGAGGTCCTTAAATTAGTTTGGACTCGGAGCGTTTCTGGATTCTTAAATATTTATCTCATCGCTATGCCAGACAACCAGTGCTGTACTTGACCATGCTAGAAAGACCCTAACATCAGCATGAAAGACAGTACTGAGCCTTGGGATGGGACTCAGGGAAGCTCTGAGGTACAACTTCTGCCTTTGCCACCTGCTACATGGAGGAGCCAGCCAAAGCCAATCACCCTCCCTGAACCCAAGCGTGACAAAGTACTTCAAATCGGAATGCCCGTGGACATGTTTTAGCGTTAATGGGCATAAGGCGTGGTTATTGGATGGATGAATGAATGAATGAGTGAGTGACTGAATGAATGAATGAGCGAATCAATCCTTTTCCTCTCCCTCTCCCAGCTGATCTTCTCCCAGCGCTGCACTGAGGCTGAGGGACGGCGCTGGCATGAGAACCACTTCTGCTGCCAAGACTGCGCCGGGCCCCTGGGTGGGGGACGTTATGCCCTGCCGGGGGGCAGCCCGTGCTGCCCCAACTGCTTCTCGAGACGCTACAGGAGTGCAGGCTCTAGCTCAGTAGGGGCGCTGGAAGGGCAAGCCTCCCTTGGTAAAGGAGGGGACGGTGCAGATCTAAAGGGAGAGGGGGCGGCGGCTTAGGTTGAGCATAGAGACAGAATCTCCCGGGCCGGAACCCCTCACCCCGTCCCCATGCTGTCCTACCCGCTCCAGCAGCGCCCCGTCTTCCCAGTCCTCCCACCGCAAACCCCAGACGCGAGCATCGGGGCCCGCAGCTCTCACCGCGCGTTCCTGGCCTGCGCGCTCCGAGGGCCTCCTGAACCCACCCGGCGGGGCTGCGGCGCCGGACTCGCTCCCGGGCGGGCGGGGGACGCGGTCGCCCACTGGTGGACGGAGGCGGGGGCCCCTGGGGTAGACTGGCGGCGGCGCGCACGGCACAGCCCGGGGCGGGGCGGGAGGCCGCACGCAACACTGGCCCGCCTCTTGCACTGGGACTTGGGGGCTCTGAGTTGGGCATTTCTGACCCGGTCCGAAACAGGGGAAGCAGGACCCGATCCAAGCGTCGGCTGGAACCGTGCCTTCTCGGATGACAAGATCACCGCCGGAGCTGCGCTTTCCTCTGCAGTCGCCAGCCCCACCCTGGAAACCCCGAGTGGGGCGTCCGAAGGGCTCGACAGAGACGGCCCGCAGACGCGCGGAAATCCCAAAGAGGACGGCTCCTGCCCCACCTGTTCCTCTTCCTCTGAGTCGGAACCCGAAGGCTTTTTCTTCGGCCAGCGCCTTCCAGGTTCCTGGAAGACACCCGAAAACCTCCAGGCCGATGGCAGAGACATCTCCAGGAAGCACTGCACCATTTGTTAGTGGCATGGCCGGGAGATCAGCATAGGGGGATGTGGGACCAGTGGGGGACTGGGGGAGGGGATTGGGGGGACAAGGCTGTGCTGCGTAGAGACCCGAGACCGAAGGCAGTCAGGCTCGCGGGACAGTTCCCGTCTGGGCTGCACGCTCTCTGACCTGAAACTTTCTTGGGAGCACACCACTCCCCAGAGCTTCCCGGGTGAGCTAGTTCCTACCCCACGGGCCGGGCTAGTCCCAGCATCAGCACCTTGCTCAAGCTAACGGGTAACAGACTCCAGGCACCCGGGGGTGGGGCCGCGAGCAAGGGCTCCACCTCCAACCGGGGCGTCGAGCTCCCAGGACTCGTAGACACGGCTCGGGGCGGTCCGGCCGGCGGAAGCGCGGGGTCGGAAGTTGCGCGATCAGCCCGCGCCGACTCTGTGCGCCGCGCGCAGCCAGTGCGGACGTGCTTGGTGCGGTTATGGCTTCCAGCGGCGTGACGGTGAGTGCCGCCGGCCCGGCCAGCGAGGCGCCGGAGGTTCCAGACAACGTGGGAGACTGGCTCCGCGGCGTCTTCCGCTTCGCCACCGATCGGAACGACTTCCGGAGGTAACCGAGTCTGGCCCCTCTCTGGTCCTCATACACTTGTATTTCTCTTCCTGGTGAGGCTGGCATCCCCAGGGGTTTTACCGCATTGGCAACACAGTGGTCTCGTGGTGGCTCTTTGTGTGTGTGTGTGGTTTTTTTTTCCTCCGAGCGGCTCGGAGAATGTTCTAGTGGCAAAAGCCATCTGTCACTTGGCTCTCAAGGTATATAAAATGTTGTCCTGGGCTGCAGCGATGGCTCAGCAGGTGATAGCGCTTGTCGCCAAGCCTGACGACTTGAGTTCCATCTCTGGGACTCAGAAGGTGGAGGGAGAAACCGACTTCTTTGGGTTGTACTCTGACCTCCACATGCACACACACATACCCACAAATTAATGAATGTAATATTTTTAAAAAGTCACTCTGGCCAAGAAGGCAGGGAAGAGATGCCGACGCATAAACCGGAGTTTTGTCCCAGGTAGAATGATAAGTTGGCTTTTGCTTTTGGCATTGTGTTAGGAACAGATGTGAACTCCAAATTCTCATGTACATGTTGGGCAACACTACTATATTAAGTGCCCACCAACTCCTCAAAAGGTGGTGCTGAGGGAAAACTTGGTATGTCATTAGCTGCATGAGACTCAGTGACCTCGGGGTTAATGAAATATATTCTCTACCCAGGAACTTGATCCTCAATTTGGGACTCTTTGCGGCGGGAGTTTGGCTGGCCAGGAACTTGAGTGACATTGATTTGATGGCACCTCAGCCAGGGGTGTAGCCGAGTAAGCATCTAAAGTTCCCCCTGCCTATTTCAGGAGTCAAAGGTGAGGGCAGCGGTGTTGTCAGCTATTCACAGCAATAGCTGTTGGACAGAGGCTGGTATAAACCCTACCCTTGGGCAGTTTTCCTCCCGTGTTTTCCCATGTCTAATACCACCTGTTATCTGGTTGCAGATAAATGGAATCCCTGTGTACTCAAACTTTCCAAAGACAGCCTACTGTCTATGACCACCACAAGATACCCCCGGGGGACAGCTGAACTTGATTCCCTCTTCTTGCCTGAACTCCACCTCCTGGCCAGCCCCCAGCTTCAGCTGAAATGTTGCCTCTGCACAGTTCTGTGTACAGTTCCCAAGTTTCTGAAGAGGGTAATCTTTACCCTTGTCCCTGAGTAGTAGTAGTAATGGTTCTTGAAAAATATTTCAAATAAAGCCTGCACACAAAGACAGATGTTTTATTCTTTTAATAAGAAACTTCTTACAAAAACAAGGTGTAAAAAGTCAGTTACAAAAAATCAAAAACCATGATTTGTATTTCACACTCAAGAGACAGGAAGGATGCCCAAACATGGATTATAATGGAGATGGCTTTCCTCATTTAAAAAACGAAAAAAAGTGGAAACTGAACAGCCTACTCCACACAGCTGCAGTCACAAAGCTGATTCTTGAGGAGTTTCTACCGTTGAACAGTCCTGGGGGGAAGAAGTCATTTGGTGGTGTTGGCATGTTAGTTCATCAGGTTGGTTTTCCAGGTACCAGGAAGGCATTGTTGCTAGAACAGAGTGAGATTTATTGGCAGAAGCAGACAGTAATGTGTGGGTGGAGGTTAACTTGCCAGTGAGCACAAGGAAGCAGCTTTCTTCACAAAGATGCTTTCTACCCCAGGATCCATGCTAGTGCCACTGTCTGGTGTTCTTGGGAGCATGTGAAGAACCAGCCTGGAAAGACTCCTGTGGCCATGGAATGAGGTGGCCCTAGAGACAGGCTCTCTATAGTAATTTTCATTTAGTCAGTTTACTGGGCATTTAAAAAATACTGTTTTTATGTGCCAAGGTCCCTTTGGAACTGGTCTTGGATTACAGGCACAAGTGAGAAAGGTCAGTGTAATTGCCACAGTGGCATGGCTGTTGCAGATGTTACTTCTAGCAGTTCACTAAAGGTAGACAGGACAAAGCTTTCCTCTATCCACTGGCATACATATTATCCAATCCGTTCTTTGGGGCCTAGGAATATAGCTCATTGCAGAAGGCTCTTGAATTTGACCTCTAAGCACCCACAAAATAAATAAATAAAAGGTGGCAATTGAAAGGGGTCCATCCCCTCCCATTTTGAAACAGGGTCTCTGTAGCCCAGGCTGGCCTCAAACTTACTACATAGTTGAAGATGCCTTGAACTCCTTATTCTGCTGCCTTCACCAACCATTTGTTAGGATTAGTTGTGCTCTACCATGCCTAGGCCTTATGCTTGCTAGGCAAGCACTGCTGAGCTACATGCCTAGCCATATATGGGTGGGAACTACCATTTTCTTGTGAATGGTTATCAGGTAGAACTTGTATGATGGCTGGCTAAGAGAAACAACTATTGAGTGAATTCAGGCCGATAACTGGCTTAACATGAATAAGACCCTAGACTTTATCGTAGGATCACAGATTAAGAGGAAGACAGCTGGGCCTGGTGGCACACATTTAAACCCAGAGGCATGTGGATCTCTAAGGCCAGCCTAGTCTACATAGTGAGTTCCAGACTAGCCAGGGCTACACAGTGAGACCCTGCCTTAAAAAAAAAAAGTGTGTGTGTGTGAACACAGGGTCAGGAATATAAAGGCTAAGGCTTAGGTTTGAAGCCATCACTTCCAAAGCCCCAAAAGGTGACCAGGAAGCAGCTTTTAAGCTGTAAGACAGATGGAGAACCCCACATGACCATGGATAAGCTAGAAAATAGCCTGTTTTTTGTTTGTTTGGTTTGTGGAGGAATGAAACCTTAAAGTGGGATATATTATCCTATAACTGAGCAGTTCTAATTTTTAAAAAAAATTTAAATTTGAGAACCAGAATCTAGAAAGAAATTAAGACATGATAGCTTTCAAAAGCATAATTGAAATTTCATTCAAAATTTAAGGTTTACTTTCAACTTTACTGCTGTTCTTAGAAACTGTAGGGGAGCTGGATGGAACTCAGCCAGTACGCTAGCTAAATGCTGTAGGCACGAGCCATTTCCCAGCAGGTAGTTGTATTTTAAGTGGAACATGCTAGCATAAGTGTGGGCAGAGTCCAAAGAAGTGACCACTTGCTTCATAGCTAAGCTGTGGTGTGGTTGGAACAAGGTGTATGGGCTGCCAAGTCACAGTGGTTATAGTGATAGCCCTGGACTGAGAGAGCAGATAGAAATGTGGAGAAGAGACCCAGCTCACAGTCCTCACAAGGTGCTTTTCACCTTATCACTGACAAAAAGAACCCTGTGAGACCCACACTGAACTGGTAGAAAACTAAGTGACCCTGGAAAACCTCACCCCAAAGATACAATTCTTCACCTAATTTGACCAGTAACTAGGCTGCGGGGCCCAGTTACCATGTGTGCTTCTAGTGGTAAGCTTGTCAACACCTTTGGTGAAGTCCACAAGCTCACCAAAAACTGAAAGTTGAAGTGAAAGAACCAGGCTTCACCAGCCCTGACTGAACAGACCAAGCGAGTCCTGCTACCTTCCACAGCCACTTAGTACCATCCCAGTTGGCATGTGCCCAGAAAGTGGTGAGGGTAGCCACGACAGGGACATTACTTTTGCATCATTCTCTTTGCATGTCACACAGTGTACTGGTTTGCCTTACAATCTAAAGGTTCACATTCAGGGGCTTGTTTTCTATGCTGCTTCCTGATGGGTTTGTGCAGAAGGACTCCAAAACTGATGGAGTTTCCACTGCCATGGGTTGCCTAGCTTCAGCCATGGTTTTGATAAAGGCTTTTCTGATCATTTGTGCTCTCCCAACTAGCTGGAAACCCTTCCACACATAAGCTGCAATCCCAGGTAGGGATGTGATACACATTCAGGAAAGGGTCACCTTCTAGAAAAGGTCAGCATTAATGTTTGGCATATTCAAGGGATAATGAACAACAATGGTGTGTACTGGCTGCATTGAAAGCCAGCCATTTGATGAATGATTACAAATACAATTTGGACATTAAAAACTCTAGAACTTGCTGGTAGGAACAATGTGCATTCATACACAAGAGATAAGAATGCTCTAAAAATCTGATAGCACATATCCTTTTAACACTACAGACCCATCTGCTACTTGACATAACAAAAAAGAACCTTTCCCCTTAACTTTTCAATCTCATGCAAACCATAAGTACAAGGCACCAAATTTTATGAATTGTATAAAATTAGTTCACAAAGCTTTATCAGTAAAACAAATTTCAGATCTCCCTTTTTGCTCCCCCCTCCCAACCCCCTCCAACCCCCAACAAAGTTTTCATTCTGCACTACTATCACCTCTCAGCTTACTCTGGGGCACTGCCAGCCAGTCCACCTCATTGGTTCTTCCCCTGAATGTGGATGGAGTTGAAGGCATAGCCAGAGTAGAGAACTCATACATTCGTGGACTCTAGAAGCCTTGCCGTTGTGAACAAAAATAAACTCTGCTATTGAGTCCATAGGACACATTAACACTTCTACAGTTTCCAGTTTTATTCATGATGTTTTAAGAGACAACTAGAAGTTCTTTCCCATGTGTGCTGCCCTCCCATCTCAGCCAGAGGGGCTGGATTAAAGCTGGCACAAGCTCTGCCTGCCATTTGAGAGCTGCAGTTCTTGGCTGCCAAGGACATCCCTGCTATGTCTGCACTAGCAAGGGTGTTGCTCTTAGAGGCCACCATATGCATGAGGGCCAGGCTAGACTGAGGTAAGAAATCATTTTTTTGAGGGCTGGGGTGTATTATCTTGGCTGGCTACAGCAGTAAGTAAACACACCAGCCAATTACAAAGGGTTCTTGAAGTAAGACTGGATGCCAGGAGAGCAGCACCTGGCGTTTGACCTGAAGGCAGCAGCTAGTGAAAGTCTATTTGTTCTTCTCTTTAGAATATTTCAGATCGATGCAACTAACACAGCCCTCTACCTTGGCTGTGCAAAGGTGTCAGAGGCAGAGGACTTTCCACACAGCAGCTCTGACAGTGCATAGCCCTTCTGCAACAGTAATCTCCCTAAGCACCAATTCCCAATCGTCTCACACTGTTGCTCCCGTGCCCGAGGTGTTGTCTGTGGTCGCAGTGGTACCTTCATGAAGGTGCTCAGTGGAGATAGCTAGTTTCAGTTTCAACTCATGTTAAGTGACTTTATTAATCTCATGGGTGGCCAGGTCAGCTAAAGACCTTTATAAAGACCCTAATCTGCTTAACAGTCCTGCTGATAGTTGTTATAAAACTTTTTAAATTGAATTAAAATCTTTTAATTTTCCTTTAAGTGTTTATGTTGGTTAATGTGTTTCCCCTCTGGAGAGACAGATTGCCCTCAAGTTTTCTCTAGAATAAACATGGGAGTTAAGATGAGGCACAATCTGTCTTGTTTCCTTTTTTACTCTTAATGGTTTGTTATTTTTGTTTTTCAGACAGGGTCTCACAATGTATAGCCTCAAACTCATGACCGTCCTAGCCAGTGCTGGCCTTACAGGGGTACCACCACACCTGGCTTTGTTTTTGAATGGGCTTTCCTACCGTGATAACAAATAATCACCATCATGCCACCTTTGTAATGTAGACTCGGGGGTATAGCTTAACATCAGAACCTCAGGCAGGGTGGGCAACAGGTACACTTTAAAACAGTGTCTCGGAGAAGAGGAGCCCAAAAGTAAAGCTCACAAAAAGCCTGCAATAGACAGTAAAACCAAACAGCATAAAAATGCTATACGTAATCGCTTCCAAATAAAAGCTAAGTATTACAGAAACCTCACAGTGTCGTAAAAAAGCAAGTTTAAATCTAGCCACACAATCCCTGTTGGGGTGAGCCATTTTCTGTCTGATTTCTTCCATGTCTCAGTGATGTCTGGCAGGCCTGCAGGAGAGTTCACCCCAAGTGAGGGCAGCAGATGTGCTAAAGATGTGCCTGGGAAATGTAGCGGTGCCTCCTTCAGTCTCCCTGCTCCTGTTCCCCACCCTTCAACTTCCTTCCATATCTATCCCCTTCCAGTGACAACTGTACTACCTGAAGTCAAACATTAACACGAGCTACTTAGTCAAAAGCATTCATAGGAGAGGCTGTGGGGCACTGCAGCAGCCACTGCAAAGAGAATGAGGGTTTACTGTGCCTGATGGGGAGGAAGGCTCTGTTGGGCACTCAAATTGCATTTAGAAATGGAGCCAATTTAAAGATGTGTTTTACGAATACCAGAGCAAAAGATGGGGTGTCTTGCTCTATCCCTCATAGACTGAGGGCAAGTGGACAAAGAAGCAGATGAGAATAAGTAGCAGATTTGGAAGAGAACAAGCAAGGGCCACGAGCTCATTCTAACAATGTAAACCAAACCATGAGCTTGCCCAGATCTGAGCCAGGATCCTGCTACAGGACTGGGAGAAGTCAGGAGTATCCATGGCTTAGCATGCACAGACCATGCACTGGTCTATGCTGTCTTCTATGACTGCCTCTTCTTCAAAAGGAAGGGGTTGCTCATGCCAGTGTCGCTGTGCGGAGTGATGAGATGGCAGCAGCAGCCTGGCTGTGAAAGCCGTCCCATTTAGCACGAAGCAATACCTGCTCCATGCCCCTCACTCCACCCTCAAAGAAAGAAGTTTGCAAGCTGTGATCTTTGATGGTTACCTTCTTTGTGTGAATAAATCCCATGACTTTACCTTTCACTTTGGAATGATCTTTCCCACCAGCTGCCAGCTCAGGGCTCCTGCTCATGTACTCTGTTCAGTGCTGCAGGGAGTTCCTGATTAGTAGGGGACTCATGACAGAGAGAAGACAGACATGGTTGCTCTCTGGCCTGGATGATCAGTTACCCCTCTCCTTTACTCAGATCCCTCTAGTATCCAGAAGCAACTGACAAAAGAATCTTCATAGAAGTTACTCCTTTAGATTTGTTTTATGAAAGGGAGTTTCCAAATGTTTTCAAAAGAAAGTGACTACCAATTTTTTGACAGGGCAGGAATCACCTGGCATTGTCTCTTCTAGACCCAGGGAAGCAAACCCAGTAAACCCGTTACTGTGGCAAGCCTTATTTCCCAAGAGGAAATGTAAGGACATTTTGCTGCATGCCGCCCAGTCAGGGGAATGTGTATGTTCTGCCTTCGTCCTTGCTGCTGGATTGCACCTGAGCTTGGAGGTGGGGTTCTGAGAGTCTTGCATTGCCCTGAACTGTTCTTCGAGTGTAAAAAAGAATGTAGGCCTGGGTTTTGCACACTTCCTCGACACTGCATACATCCAGCTTTGAGTCATTGCAGTGCACCCAAAAACCTAGAAAGCCAAAGGAGAGAAAGAAAATGATGACCTAGCTTACATTTCTAGACAGCTGCAGCCAGGAGGTGAGAAGAGGTCAGTGGGAGGAACACAGCCACCTTCTGATTACTGGTGGGAAGGGAGGGACAAGTGAGTAACAACAGGCCCCCCCAAGACACTAGCTTTTACCCCACCAAACCCCACCACAAAGACTCTTGCCTATGGCATTGACTGACCAATTTTTGCCCTCATTGCCTTTATACTTTTTTGTTGTCTACTAAAGCTTCCACAGAGACAGTCAGGATAATGTGGAGTAAGCAGAGGAAGATGGGAGTGGAGGGGATTGATAGCATTACTTGTTTATAGGCTTGGGCTGCTGCAAATCTACTTACAGCCCATCTGTATCAGTTTAGCAGCTGGAGACTGCTCTGGGGGAGGGCTGAAGCTCCTCTGAAGGGGCCCTTGGTACCCATCCCCTCAAGGTAAGGGAGCTAGTGAGGACACAGAAAGTGCCCCAAATGTCCTCAGAGTTATTTGAGTGAGGCTAGAGAGATCTATAACGTATCATCATGAAGTTACAAAGGCCTCATTATTTCTGCATGAGTGAGAAGGAAGCTGAAGTCTGCAGAAGTATTACCATTGCCTTAGTAATCCCATCAATAAGCAATACTACTGCTGATACTGTGCTAACCTCCAGCGATGATCTAAGAGCTTTGAGATAGGTAGTTCTGTTCATTCCTAGCATAACCTTTCTTACCGTAATCTTACCAGACTCCCAACTTCCATACTTTTCACTGAGTTTTAATGTATGTAAGTTGTCCCTAGCTGACCAGGGGATAGAACTAATGGAAAGCAACGAAATGTGAACAAACCAACCCTTTTCCATGTCCCCAACCCACAGAGTAAAGCGCACGCACCTCCCTCTGTGTTGTAGCAATAGGCTGTGTAGTGTCCTGAGCCAAACCCTTTCCCGTGATGCATGACCACTGCGGAGAGATCATAGGCAAAGGTCTCTTTGTCAAGAGAGGAGAGCATGTCCCTGCAGCAGTAAGGTTCCATGGTTAATACCTGGTCAAAGACGACATGGACCCCAATCTTCTCTCGATGATTTCGGCCAGACCACCTAGAACATGGAAATGCATTTCTTACTAGTGAAGACTGGTATAAGCTAAACAGGGGGCTGAGGAAACAGCTTTTGGTTTTGCTTTCCGCTCCCCTACTAATCAAAATCCATGTGTGTATCTGCTGTGAAAGTTCCATGGAGTATTTGAATCTAAAAATCCCAAAAGAGGTATGACCTCTGTATAGTCTGCTACCTGCCCCTTTCACTGTTTTATACTACATCCTAAGGATGAATTTACATAAGCCCAAACAAGGCTAGGAGAGTACTGGACGCATTAGGTGTAAGCTAGAAATGAAACAGGATGAGAGCCTGAATGGCTCCAGCATTAGTTTGTCTTACTGCACAAGAACCAGGGACTCTTCATGGCAAGTACAAGGCCCCACAGGAACAGGCTCCCACTTCCAGTACCAAAAAAGGCATCTGTTCTCCCCAAGCCCTTGAGGCAGCCATCCCAAAGCTCACCTGAATCTTTTAAGGTGCAGCCGGAGGACCTGAGGTAGTCTGTAGATCATTAACTGCTTTCTAGCTTCACTCAGAACAAGGGGTTTGGGGTTGGATTTCCTTCGCTTGCCTATATAGTTTGGGAAGGTATAAGACACAGGCAGTGAGGAATGTCATCCAGTTACTGGCCACACAACAGACATTCTCTTTAGTTTTAAAAATTGGACTCAGTTTTACTTAAGGTAATAATGTGACATACCCCAAATACATCCACATTCCCCAGCTTCACAAACCTGAATGCAGTGGCTGGAGTTGTAGCGGAGACAAAAGGAGAGATGGGACCCTGAGATAACTTTGAGGATGGGAGCTTTGCATTTTGATAGTAAAACAGAAGGAGCCTGCGTTCCTGATGACCACGTGGCCACATGCTAGCCTCAAGTGTCTCCAAGACTTCCTTAAATGACAGTTTCTGTAATTGGGTTCTCACAAGCAGCCAACCCTGATTCTGGTACACCTGCTTTGAAATGTTTGCCACCAGCAGTTTCCAGAAATGGTGTGGGCTCAGGATAGTACATTCCAGGTGTCATGACTCTGTGATGAAATACAATAGATGGCTGCTACCACAGTATACACACCAAGCTGAGCACACCAGGGTTCTATGCTTTCAGATTCCTATCACTTAAATTACCAAGCCCTATAAGTTTAAAAGACATTTTCCTTTTACCAGTTAGGCCTAGCCATACTTCCTGCTTATAACTATTTGTATGCCAAATGAATTTTGAATAGTCAAAACTCTTGAGTCTCAGTCAGCTTCCTCACCAGGAGATATATTTTTGTTTTGAATGTTACATATATTTGAGGCTTAGGAAAAAGATAAAAAGTTATGATTACTAACAGCATATGAAAGCAAGATTTTTTCCCAACATGTTTTACTTGTGGCATACACAATTAAAAAATAAACTTTGGTAGTTGTGATGGCTAATTTTGGTTGCCACCTTGATACACCTGGGAACAGGGAACCCTAATTGAGGACCTGTTTACATGAGATTGGCCTGTGGCCATGTGTGTTTGAAAATGTCCTTGATTGTTGATTGACACAGGAGGGCATAGTCTGCCATGCGCTGCACTAGGTGGTATAAGAAAGGAGCTGATTTGAGCCTGGAAGCAAGCCAGTAAGCAGCTTTCCTCCACAGGTTCTGCTTAAAGCTCTTACCTTGAGCTCCTTGTCTGACTTCCCTTGATGGACTGTATGTAACTTGAAAGCTAAAATAAACCCTTTCCTTCCCAAGTTGCTTTTGGTCACAGTGTTTATCACAGCAACAGAAAGCAAACCAGGGCAGCAGTTTTGTGTTTTATGCCGTATTTTTTGAAATGTGTTTCTTCTAAGGTGGGAAGGCAGCCAGGTTCATCTAATCAAAAACAAAGACATAAACAACAAACAAAACAACAAATGCTGACTCTAATTTTGTTTCTAAACCACTGACTTGTAAGGAAAATGGACCCCTAAATCCTTAGAAAATAAGTAACAGAATAAAACTTTCTTAATTTCAGAGACTTCTGAAACTACTTACTGATTCATTAGAAGTTAAACACATGGGAACACATAATTTGTGGTCCATGGAGGTGCCTGCTACTTGTCTTTAAGCTGTTGTTCTGAGGGGCTCAGAGTAGAAAGCATAGCATCTGATTTCAAGTCCTGTCTGCAGCACCCATGAAGGGCAGATTGATGTAAAACATCAGAGTGTGTGTGCTGCTGGAGGACCTTGACCAGCCGTGCAGTCATGACATGTGGGGTATGCAAAGAAGCACTCAAAAGACAGGCTTTGCCCTATTTTTCTTATTCTGTTAATCAGACTTTTGAAAAGGACTGTAGTTCTGCTTAGGAAGCTGGCCATGACCACAGTCCACAGCAGAGGGAGTACCTGAGCTAAGATGAAGACTACCAACTTTGTTTTCCTAAAATGAAATTCACAAAGACAAACTACTCACTCAGTTCAGATCGACCAGTTTTGTCTCCATTTAATTAAGGCAAGATACAGAGAGGAAGAAGAGTGACAATACCTAAACTTCATAGGCACCAAACCAATGTGCTTCAGGCCCGCCAAATCTTTCCTTCTGCATTATCAGCAGCATAGAGAAATCCTGACTAATTGGCACATCCAGTCACCAGAAAACAATAACTTCTTAAAAACTAAGAGTATTTCCTTCATAATCTATCATATTTAAGAATGAGACAAAGTTATTAATGCCCTTTAGTTCCTTACAGATAAAAAGCTTTGGCCAGGTGCAGTGCTGCACACCTTTGATCCCAGCACTCAGGAGGCAAAGGCAGGTCTATCTCTGTGAGTTTTGAGGCCACCCTGGTCTACACAGTGGTGTTCCAGGACAATCAAGGCTTCATAATAGAGATAGCCTGCCTCAACAAACAAACAATAACAACAACAAAACTATAAAACAAAACAACCTGCTCCAGAACAACCAAATGTATTTTCCAAATACTATGTAAGAGTAAACTGCTATCTGGGTCATTACATAATCCATAAGTTTGTAGTTTTTATTTCTAAATCTTTATGTCATAAAACCCAGATACCAGGGTTTGAGACATTGCTCAGCTTTCAGAGCACCAGCTATTCTTGCAAGACAACCCAAGTTTGGTTCCCATGGCCCACGCGGCAGCTCACAGTTCCAGGAGATCTGAGGCCCTCTTCTGACTTCTAAGAGCATTAGGCATGCACATGGTGCACAGATTCACATACAGGCAAACACACACATACAAATAAATAAATCTGTAAAACCATTACCAGACACAAGCTTCCCTATATTTTTGTGCACTTTTATCCGTGCATGCTGGGCTAGCAGAGGCACTAGGTATTAGTGTGGTGACACAGAAGGGCCTGTACATCATGCCCATGTAACCACAAAGAAGGAGACCCAATTTAAATTAAACTAATGACACAGAGACCCTTATGAATTTTTCTGAAATGCAAACTATGCAAGCATGTGAAGAAAAAAGCAGAAAGTATCCAGGAGGCTGTCATTTACCAAGTGCCATAGGATATGCTGGTTCTATGTACCAGTGTTTTAAAAATCACATTTCTTTAGTGTGTGTGTGTGTGTGTGTGTACAGATAACTTGTGTAAGTCTGTTCTCTCTGTTAACCATGTAGGTCCTGGGAATCAAACTTGGGTTATCAGGCTTGGTAGCAGTGCCTTCACCTGCTGAGCCATCTTGCCATCCCCCAATCTTTTGTCTGTGTATGGAGTTGTGTGTGTGCGTTTGTATATGTATGTGAGCATGTGCCTGGGAAGGCCTGCAGAATACTGTGGGTGTCATTCTTTAGGAGATAATCATGTTTATTGAGTTTTGTTGTTGTTAGGTTTTTTGTTTGTTTGTTTTTATTTTTTTGAGAGAGGGTTTCTCTGTATAACCCTGGCTGTCCTGGTACTCACTCTGTAGACCAGCCTGGACTTGAACTCAGCTGCCTCTGTCTCCCAAGTGCTGGGATTAAAGATGTGTCCCATCACCACCTGGCTGTGTTTGTTTTTGTTTTATTTGAGACAAGGTCTCTCACTGACCTGAAGTTGCTAAGTAGGCTAGTCTAGTGGCCAGCAAGCCCAAGGGATCCACATGTATCTCCTTCTTCAGGGTTAGGGTTTGAAGCACACACCACCACACCTGACTCTTTTTACCTAAGTTATAGGGCTCCACCTCAGTTCTCTCTTGCTTGCAAAGCAAACCCTTTACCAATTAAGAAATCTCCCCAGCAACAGCATACCAATCCTTTAGCATGAGTTTTAACAGACTTTAAATCTATGGACTCAGTACAAAAACATATGTTCTCATCCTACAGCACTCAAATGGGAAATGCCACCTGAATTTAGATTAAATAAGAACCATCAGATTACACTGGTGAGCCTAGGGCCCACATAGCATTGTCAAGTTAAGTACTAACATCCTCGTAGCCCCTGTTTCAGGAACCACTTTCACACACTTCCCAAATAACTAAGGTCAGTCAGAAGGGGTCAAAGGAGGCACACTTCTTAGGCCACTGTTTTCAATATATATGTGTATGTGTATATAGGTGTGGGTATGTGTGCAATGGCAGTCAGTTCTCTCCATCCACATCTTGTGGGTTCTAAGGATTAAATGCAGGTCACCAGGCTTGTGTGGCAAGCACCTTTACCCACTGGGCCATTTCACTGGCCCAGATCCATTTTTAACATGGACAGTCCATATTTGTTTTTTATAGAAACTGTGAGACGGTCTTTAAGCAATGGTTTAGACCCACTTAGTATCTTCAGTATTACTTCTGCCTAAAGGGGCAGAAGCAGCTCCTTATGTTGTCCTCCAGCTTCAACCCCGCCCCTCTCCATGCACAGCACTCACTGTTACACTGGTCACAAGCGTAGATTCTCCCCTCCAGGGCCTCTGTCTCCGTGAACTTGGCCAGCATCTCAGTGAGCAGGCACTCTGTCTGATTCAAAGGGACAAACCCCTTTTCTATGCAGTGGTAGCGTTCAGGGAATTCCAAGGACAGATCCCAAAAGGGCTCAATGGTATTGGATTTATAATTGCATGATACACATGTGACCTAGAATGACAAGATTGGTTTGCAGATTATACAGTTTTTGCTTGTTTTATATTAGACATACAAATTTATCAACCACTCCCCCAAAAAAGGTTAATAAAAAGTTAAATAACTTTACTAAAAGAATTGGAGTATATTACATGGGGCTGCATTTCTAACCATGCTGTAATTAACTAGTTGTAACTGAGAAACCACAGAGCACCCCTGCTTTCTCTTCTTTCTCCCAATGAAAGCTGCTTCAGTAGAAATAGCAAGTTACCTTGGAGGCATTCGAGGAATTAGGGCTGAGAGAGGACTGGCAGGTCACTGGCTGCTTTGCTCACTCTCAAATTCTTCCCTTTCACCTGGCCCTTCCATGTAACAAATGTACCTCCCCCCCCTTTTTCTTCTCTTCCCTCTCCCATGCCCCTCTTTCTCATTTTTTATTTTCCTTTGAGATAGAATCTCACTATATATTTCCTACTGACCTTGAACTCATTACATAGCCCAGGCTGGCCTTGAACTCTGGTTTCTCTTGCTCCTGAGTGCTGGGGTGGTGACACACATTCACCATCACACCTGGTTTACCCATTTCCTAGAGCATCCCATCTGAAGAGCTTCAAAGTACTGTGATTAGACTTCCTCTCACACTATATATTCCCAGATGCCATTTCACATGAGGAAAGAGGAAGGGAGGCCTCAGTTTCCCTTCCTAGTCTACAGATCAGTCTTTTCACATTCTTAATAACTGAGGCCAAAACCTCTGCAACTCAGTGTAGAGGCTTTAATCAAGTCTCGTTATGTTGCCTATCCTTTATTTAAAAAAAAAATCTACAATAATTCTTTCTGTGCATATTCCTGTAAGGTCTAAGATTCTTTGCTTAGGTCTTGATATGGCTAAAGATCCTGAAAATGGAAAGGCCATGAGGACACAGAGGCTGTAGTCCAACACTTGAGAGGCAGAGGCAGAAGGATCAGAAATTTAAGATCATCCTTAGCTACATAGTTAACTCAAAGCACACTGGTCTACTGATCTAATATTGGGGGTGGGAGAATTATGGGCAGTGAGAAAGGGGATTGCATGAGTCTTTGGCATACTCCCAATAAACTATTCCTTTTAAGTAAAAGAGAAGGCTCTTTCAAACAACTTTGGAAACTTCTACATAAAACTCTCTCCAGTTTTGTAAACTAGACTGATTTCAGATCTAGACAGAACACCTAAGTTCACCTCCGTGGTCACACTGCGCAGTGTCAGGTGCAAACAACCATCTTGAAACATGTAGAGTCACACAAAATTATACTAATTAGTCCAGAGATCTAGAAGCCCAGACTACCACCCAAGCTTCCCACCCTGCTTGGGGGGGTGGGGGGAGGCACACACCTACCTGACTGAGCAGCTGCCCGTGAAATATGGTGTTCACCACCTTTAAGACCTGCTTGGTGAGCTTCCTCTGGGAGAAGGGGATGAGGATCCGGCGTGTGGAGCCCTCAGACTCAAGTTCCTGTTGCACCTTGTGCAGCAGCTCACAGAGAAATTCCTGTGCGTCCTGCTGGTCATAGCCACGAAAGGCGGGAATCAGGCTCCATACGGAGTGAAGCATGGCAAAAGGCGACACCAGGGCCCACTTCCCGGACCACATGACTCGGAAGAGGGTGTGCAGTTCGTGGCAGAGGGAAATGTGCTTTGAGTTTGGCTCCTTGTTCTGAATGAGCTCCAGGCTCCTGCTGATGGAGGCTCCACTGTTCCAGCAGAGGCCCTGAGGCTCGCAGCCCTGGGCTCGATCACTCCTCACTGACAGCTCCGCGGCAGAGCTGCTGGCTGGCCTACCAGAGAGCTGAGCTTTCCCGTTGGTGGCTTGGGGAAACAGGTGCTCGGAGGTGGAAGGGTCGAGGTTCAGGAAACATTCCCGGAACTTCTGGAGGTGGCTGAGCACCTGGAGGATGGAGTTCATGTAGCAGGTGTTGCCCAGGTTGCGCAGGCCCGTGACACCCGGGGCCACTGCGGGCTGGCGGCGCGGCTTGAGGTCAGCCGCGGGCGCGCGCCGGGAGGTAGCGAGGGTGGCGGGGCGCACGGCCACGGGCCCGGGCGCGTGCAGGAGGAGGCGCGCGCTCTTCCGCGGCGGCGCGCTGGCCAGCTCCTCCAGCAGCCGCCGCTTAACCTCGCGCCGCCGCTGCCGCGCCGCCTCCTTCTTGAGCTGGAGCGCCTCCTCCCGCCGCCGCTGCTCCAGCTGCGCGCGGCCGCGAGAGCTCTTCTGGAACCACACCCGCAGCGTCTTAGCGAGCAGGCGCTGGCGCCGGTACCACAGAGCCGTGAGCATCTGCGGCTGTCCCTGAGGAGTGCGCTGCGGCGGGACCACGTCCTCGCCCGCAGCCGTAGACCGCAGTGTCCGCCCACGCCTCGCGGGCTGGTCCTGCTTCTGGCCTTGGACCGCCAGGAGGGAGCTTCTCAGCAGCTTCAGGTCCCCCTCGGGGTTGTCATTGAGCACGTAGTCCTTGCACAGATAGCAGAACACGTAGAGATCCCGGACTTCCATGGCCAGCGGGTGTCCCGTCTCTTCAAAGTGTTTCAGTGCATGGTCTTCGATGTAGCGGCCGCAGGCCACGTGGGAGCACTTGAGGCAGGCCCACGCAGACTCGGTGGTGGCGCACTCCAGACAGCACCACTTCTGAGGGTTCAGGATGGAGTGGTCCTGGGCAAGCCGTAACCGTCCTACATGTTTGCATCTATCCATGTTTTAGCGCGGTCGCCACTCTCTTAATCTGGCACCACAGAGCCCCCCAAAAGGAAAAAAAAAAAAGGGTTTCAGTTAAATACTTTCTCCCCAAAAAAGAGTCGCAATTGGCATTTCTGCGCAAGACTTGATTAGTTTTTAATTAAAACTCTGTTCCTCTGAAAGTTGAAACTGACATTTCAAGTACCACCAGGAGAGAGACAAGAACCTTAAAGTAAAACCAACCCAACAACGTTTGGTCAATCTGTATTTCAAAGCAGAGATATAGAATAAGGGAAAGATAAGAAAAAAGTAAATCAAATCACACCTAAGTAGGCAGTCTGAGCCTGAATTTTAGTGACATAAGTGAGCCTTTCTGAAGAGAACACATTCTGTACAAAGAATGCCAAAACTCACCGTCTTTACTGAAAAGTAAATACACAAATGAATCTGACAGGACAAGAGATGGTGTGGTGTGGACACTGGGATGACAAGTGTTCAAGCCAACACCAGACATAAACAAGGCAGAAGCAAGCTTGCTTCCCGCCTTCCTCCCTTCTGACTGACTCCATCGCCCAGGCTGGCCACGAATTGGTGGCAATCTTCTTGCTTCAGCAAACAAGTGCTAGGATTACTGAGATTTTACTGGACAGGGCGGGGGGGGGGGGCTTTTTGTTTGTTTTATTTGGTTTGAAGACAGGGTCTTACCATGCTGCTGGCCTAGAATTCATATGTAGACCAGGCTGGCCTTGCCTTGAACTCAGAGATCTACTTTGCTGCCTCCCAAGTACAGGGATTACAGGTGTGCACCACCATGTGTGGCTTCTAATGTTGCTTTTTTATGTTCTTCATAAGAGAAATACAGCAGGCAACTTCTCCAAGGGAATTAAGTTGGATGAATATTTTTAAAATGTTTTATTCTTTGGAAACCTGAAGTTTCTTCAGGATTAAAAATATCATAAGAGTTCTTTAAAATTTTTTAAATAATTTATTCATTCATTTATTTTTGAGATATGGTCTCTCTATTACGTAGCTCTGGATGTCCAGGAACTGACTATATAGACTACATATATATGACTATATATATATATATATATATATATATATATATATATATATATATAGACCAGGCTGTCCTCGAACTCAGAGATCTGCCTGCCTCTGCCTCCTGAGTGCTGGGATTAAAGATATGCACTACCACACCTGATTTTTTTATTTTTAATTGTATGTGTATGCATGTTTGTGTATGTATGAAGGTTTGTGCTCACGTACACATGTGACCACAGAGGCCAGAAGAAGTCAGATTCCCCTAAGCTGGAGTTATAGGAAGCTGTGAGCCCCTGAAGTTGGTGCTGGGAACCAAACCCAGTTATCTGTAAGAGCTGGAAGCACTCTTAACTGCTGAGCCATGTCCCCAAGCCTCAGGAGTTTTTATAAGTGAACTTTCCATTTCTGAAGACAACAGATCTGCAGCTAAGCCTACTGACCTGAGTTCAATCCCCAGATCTCACATGGTCATAGACGAGAACATTTTTACCCAGCCTTATGCACAGAAAATAAATGGAATATAATTTAAAAGTTTTTTTAAGGTTGGCTTTACATTAATGTTGGCTTTACATTAATGAATTCATGTGGCTCCTGATCAATGGGAGAAATAAAATACTATACACACACACACAAAACAAAAAAACCCTCAAATCACAGAAAAGGAAAGCAATCTATAGTATCCTAATCAAGATAATGATTTCCCTTTGAGCACTGCCAGTACCTAGCTTCTACTATACTATTTTTCTAATCATTATTCTTATTCTCATTATTTGGTACTGATTTTTGCTATGTGCCCTTTAAGCCATTTTTCTAGATGTGTCTGTTCATTCCAACTAGATATAGTCTCCTTTAGAGAGGATATTATGTGTTACATTTCTGTTTTACTGCCTTATAAGGCCAAGACCTGAGTGTCAACTGCAGGTCAGACAGCATTATCAGAGTGACTCTTCTAGGAGCTGGGGGTGTAGCTCTGCCAAAACACATTCTTGATCCTCAACCCTAGGAGAAAGGAATTACTCTCCCAGTTTGAAACAGTTCTGAAATAAGCATTTCTGCTTATTTGGGGCACAGCCAAGTAACAACACACACAACTGAAAATTAAAAAGATGAGAGGGTAAATGCTATTCAACACAATGACAATGCAAGCTGGGTACCTATGATGCTCTCAATTCAATTACTGGGGACACAAAATTGCAGTGAAAAAATGAAAGGGGAAAATAGAATAAATCAGGAAATTGGCAAATTTCTGTTTTTCAAACTGTAGTTCCTGAACCCCCACCAGCATCAGAATTCTTTAGGCTCCCACCCACTTACTACTTCATACCTGATGAATCACAGTCTGCAGAGGGGTCCACATACCCATTATAAAAAACTCCAGAGATGAGTCTCTCATGCATAAACCCTACAACCACTGCATCAATCCAACAAATTAGGGTTGAAGAACTTAGAAGCCAAATAAAGAATTCTACCTTCCAAATCCATCCTCACTTTCCCAAAGAAGGGTCTCTTTATGTAACCCTGGCTGTCCTGGAACTTGCAATGTTGACCATGCTGGCCTCAAATTCACAGATTGGTTTGCCTCTGCCTTCTGATTGCTGGGATTAAAGACACGCACCACTGTACTTGGCTATTTTCCAAATTCACACTCAGACCAATATGTCCTGGAAATGATAGAATATTCTCTCTCTTGTTTTCCAACACTGTAGTAACTAGTCACATGTGATTACCAAGCACTTGAAATGTGCCTAATGGGGTTGAAGGGCTGAACTTTTAGTTTCATTAACTTTAATTAAAATAATCACACGAGGCTGAGCGTGGTGGCTCATGCCTTTAATCCCAGCACTCAGGAGGCAGAAACACACAGAACTCTGTGAGTTCAAGGCCAGCCTGGTCTACAAATCAAGTTCCATGCCAGCCAGAGCTACACAGTGAGATTCTGTCTTAACAAACAAACAAACAAACAACAACAACAAAAAATAGCCATATCTGGCTAATAACTGCAGTCTATGACAGCATAGGCTTAAACATACCAGGGCAGACTAAATTGAGGCTTGCTGAATCGTATCTCAATGACCTCCTCTTATAACAAGATCTTGATGCCTGGTACATCCCCAGTTTTGCTCTGCTGTGTCTTTAGAAAATTAACTGCCACCAGATCTTGCCCAGGAACAGCATCAGAAGACTGGTATCCTCTAAAGCCAGACCCTAGGCTAGAATGAAATGGGTACATTAAACACCAACAAACCAACCGAACACTCCACACTGTCTCTCTGGACACCTGTCGAAGGGAAAGGGCACTCTGAAAATATTTCTCCTAATTTCATGTTTTGGTCTATAGACCTGCTAATCGAGCCCATCTTTTCCTGCTCAGTCCTTCCATATTACAAACCTGCAGTGGTGACTCACTAAACCTGCCTATGGCAGAGCAAATCCACTCAGGAAAACACTTGCATCTCACCAAGTATCTCAGCTAGGAGACTAGCATCTCTAAAGAACAGCCCATCTGATCCCAAAAAGGAAATCTCCCAAAAGTGATATGAAAGAAAAACAGCTACCTCATCCAGTGTAGAACAGAGTAAAAGGAGCACAACCTAAATAGGCCCGGCTCTCTCACACTTATTCTGACCCTTTATTTCAGAACAGGCCCAAACCCACAGGAATAGAAGAGGTAATTCTATTTTGAATTTATCTGACATGTACATCCTTCTTTTCATATTCTCAAAGGTCACAAATTTCCACTTGACACATACATCATCCAGTGTGACAGGTATTCAATACTCCAAACAGATGGGCCTGGAGTATAACTGGGAAAAAACAGACTGTCTGAGCAGCTCTGCGCTGTTGAGTAGACTAGCCATTTTATTTATAAATGCCCTGAACACCCTGGGTTCATGTGTATATGGGAGAGCAAAACCCAGCATGTATTAGCATCTGATTTTGTTTTTGAGACAGGGTTTCTCCATGTAGCCCTGGCTGTCCTGGAACTTACTTTGTAGACCAGGCTGGACTCGAACTCAGAGATCCAGCTGCCTCTGCCTCCTGATTTCGGGACTAAAGGCATATGTCACACGGCCCAGTGAAGCATTTGATTTTTTTAATCATCATAGTTTGCTTATTTACTTTTTTTTTTTTTTTTTTTTGGAGGCAGGGACTCCCTCCTAGATTAGGCTGCCCTTCAACTTGTGTCAATATACCTGCCTTGGCCTGTCAAGTGCTGGGCTATTCTAATTAGGGTTAATATTGCTGTAACAAACACCATGCTCAAAAGCAACTTGAACAGGAAAGGGTTTATTTCACTTATACTTCCAGGTAACAGTCCATCACTAAGGGAAGTCAGGGCAGGAACTCAGAACTCTTTTCTGAAGACTCTAACTTGGGTCAAGTTGACATAAAGCTAGCTATGGGATTACAGGCATGACCCACAATCCCAGGACCTTATTTTTTATTTAAAAAAGCTGAATTAAGGCCTATATGTGTAGCTGTGTGCTCTGCTTAGTAATTATGAGACTCTGGCTTCAATATCCCAATCCACCACGAAGTGAGAGGAAGAAAGGTGTAAGCTGAGAGTAGAACCAGCTGGGTATAAAACCAGAATCAACATTTAAAATGATCCCACAATAAATATCCCTAAGTGTTATATGGAATGCTAGAGAAATCTTCTCAACCTTTGCCTCTTGTTCTGATGAGAAACTTCTAGATTTATCACATCATTTAAACTTTTTTAAAGATTTATTTTATTTTTAATTATATGCTTGTGTACATGACTGTGGAAGCTAGAAGAAGTTGGATCCCCTGGAACAGGAATTAAAAATGGTTGAGAGGTGCCTGTCATAGGTGTTGGAAACTTAACTTGGAACCTCTAAAAAAGTTGGAAGCACTCTTAGCCATGGAGCCAACTCTCCAGCCTCCATATCATTTTTTCAAAAGTCTCCAAGAGATGAATAAACATTATAAATCATCATTGTTTAAAAAAAAAAAACCCTAAAGCTTGAAAATGTCTTTTAATTGGATTATTCCCATTATTCTCATACAGAAAATGCCTTAGCGGTGTGTAACTACATCATCAGAAAATTTCAATGAATAAAATAGGAAACAAATTAAGGAAATCACTACAGGAATATCTCTATTTCTCTTTCTTTTGATTTTGTTTTCTCAGTTCTTACCTAAGGACCAAGAAATAATCCTACTTGGTCTTGGTGAAACCAAATGGCATATATCCCAGCTTCAGAGAGAGTAGACACTATGGTAACATGCTGACAGTTTTATATAAAAGAATACTAATTACATGGTATAATCAACATCTGTGATTCTGCTCACTGCTATATGCAATGGTGCTGGGTATTTTAACCCTGCCACTCACTAAATGCACTCAGAATTGAGTCTCCCACAAAACCTACAGAGACTAGAGGCAATACAGTAAAGGCGCTTGATAAATCTAAGTGTTAAATGGGGGTTTCTTTTTCTTTTCTTTTTTCTTTTCCCCTGAGGATCAATAAAGCCAGGTTTATCACCGAGTGCCACATCAGTGAAGACAAGCCCTAAGGCCAGAGGAAGCAGAGTTCCTCTTCAGCATCCTGGAGCTGGCCTAAGGCTTTATACCATCATTTCCCATTGCAGTGGTACCACCAGGACTGGAACAGGGTCCTCTTCCCTGAAGTCCGGCCAGCCTTGTGTGAGGTTACCTGCAAAGTCACAGTGCCTTTAGGATGGTGTCTTGCTGGGAGTGGTGGCCTGTTTTCAGCAGTGCAAGCTCCTTCAGCAAGCTGGAGGTTGTCTTCATCACCATGTCATGCTCAGTCTTCTTCTGGGTTCCCAAGTTTAGGCCAAAGTTTTGTTTACTTTATCTTTTTTAGGGGAGGTGTATGGTATGTGTATGATGTGCAACTATGTGTATGTGTGCATTTTCGTGTATGAGTCCAACACTTGAGTGATGTAGTACATGTGTGGAGGCCAGCCCTCACCTTCCACTTTGTTCGAGACAGTCTCTCTGTTGTCCATCTAGGACAGCCAGGGCTACACACAGAGAAACTCTGTCTCTAAAAACCAACAAAAGAAAAAAAAAAAAAAAAAAAGAAAAAGGTGTTTAAACTGGGTGTGGTGGTGCACACCTTTAATTCCAGAACTAAGACAGATCTCTGATCATTTGAAGACAGTGTAGTCTGCATAGCAAGTTCCAGGACGCCAAGGCTATATAAAGTGACCTTCTTTAAAAAACCAAACCAATAACAGCAACCCACAAAAAAGAAAGTAAAAGGTTTTCACTGGGACATGGTGATTCACAACTCTAATCCCAGCACTAGGGAAGTTAAGGCAGGAGGATCACAGCAAATTGAAGGCCGGCCTGGGTTACATAATGAGTTCTAGGCCAACCTTTATTGACCAAAACAAAGAGAGACCCTGTCTGGGAGGAGGGCAGGCAGGCTGGCAGGCATGCAATACAAGACTATAATTAAAATGAAACTAGACTTCTGAACTTTGGTATTTATGGCTAAAACAAAAAACTAAAAGTAAGGTAGACCCTGAAAAGGATGAATATAGCAAAAGTGAGAAGCCCTTAGCTAAGGGGAAGTGTGTGTGTTTGTGTGGGGAGGGCTGCTGGCTAATCTTTGTCTCTGTTCCTACTTTATCTGAACAAGAAATGGTCAGGCAGTGGGCAAGGATACCCATAGGTCAGAGCACAGCCTGGAGACCCTGGAGGGGTATCTAGAAGCCCTGATTAAAAGTATTCTTTGAGGGGCTGAAGAGATGGCTCGGCAGTTAACAGCACTGGCTGTTCTTCCAGAAGACCTGTGTTCAATTCCCAGCACCCACATGGCAGCTCACAATTATTTTAATTCCAGCTCCAGGGGATCTGACATCCTCACACATACATGTGAGCAAAACATCAATTCACATAAGATAAAAATAAATAAATCATTAAAATGCTCAGACCTGAGGATTTGACAGCTGACATAAGCAGTGGCTCTTGGCCACAGGGGATGGGTTCTGGTATGCTCTTGTCTGTTGTCAGAAATCAAGAGCTGATGCTAAGATTGAGTCGCATGGCAGGTCACAGCAGCTTTATAGTCAAGTAAACCTGCTGAGGTTTTGAATGTACTGGGATCTGCTTTTATTGATGAAAAAGGAATAAAGCCTCATCTAGGGACTAGGCCCAGCTTACAACACTGGTTTGCTCATGGGAAGAAGCCATTCCTACCATGACGGAGGAAAAATAACAAAGTCAGACAGGTCAACTGACAGCAAATAAGTACAAATGCTTTGCACCAAATAACAACTTCCCTAACCATAGAAAGCCCACATGAGCTGGGACTCTGCCTTCCACATCCCTCTGCTCTGCTGTTTGGCTCCTTCTCAAACGCCCTCTATCTAAAAGGCAAAGACAGTGACAAAGAGGGACATGCCAAGTGGAGTGATGGTGGTGCACACCTTTAATCCCAGCACTAGGGAGGTAGACGCAGGAGGATCTCTGTGAGATTGAGGCCAGCCTGGTCTACAGAGTGAGTTCCAGGACAACTGGAGTTACAACAGAGAAATCCTTTCTCTAAACAAAAAAACAACAAACAAAAAACCACAACAGAAAAGGGGGAGGCGTGGAGATGCAAGCTGCCTGTCTCTTGACTACCTGAGACACCATGTTTATGCTTTCTCCATCTCCTGCCTTTTTTATCTCTGGCACGAGCAATGTGCACAGGCATACCTGTAATCCCAGCACTCAGAAGACTGAAGCAAGAGGATCTTGAGTTTGAGGCCAGCCTGAAATGTACCTGGCCTACACTATGAAAACCCCCCTCCCTAGGAAAGAAAGAGAATAAAGTACAATATCATTTCCCTTTTAAAACGCATTCCTTAATCCCTCTACTTCATGAAAACTATTTCTCAGGATCATCAGCAATTGCCTTATATTCATTGGCTTTCCTCATCCTTCACCCACATTCATTCTGCACTCGACACTGGCCTTGCGTTACCATCAGGTGACTGTTCTCTGATGTTTGTAACCACACTCCTGCTTTTAATCCCAACACTCTGGAGGCAAAGGCAAGATCTCTGAATTTGAGGCCAGCCTACAGAGTGAGTTCCAGGACAGCCAGGGCTACAAAGTGAAATCTGTTTCCAGGCTCCCATAAATAATTTTAAAATTGCTTACTGAGAAATAATTCCATACCACCAAGTTTATCCACTTTGCAACTCTGCAGACATGGGGCACACATCTATAACTCCAACTTGGGAGGTGGGAGCAGAAGGATCAGGAGTTCAAGGCCAGCCTCTGATACACAGTGAGTTTGAGGCCAGTCTGGGTTACAGAGAATCTGTCTCAAACAACAATATATATCTCAATAAATTTACTAACATCATAGCATCTGTCATTCTATACTTTGAAACGGAAAACATTTCTATTTCATTACAGCAACTTGGTGTTGAAATTTCACAGGTTCCCAGCTCTGTAGGACATGGCTGAGTTACACTTGCAGGAGAAGCAGGGCTTATGCTTCTATTCTTCTGTAACTGGGCAGCAGTGATGATCACACTTTGTGTTAAACACTGTTGAATCTGAGTCTCCTGATGAGCAAGATCAGTAAAACAACTAAGGAAATGCCACTGTGGGACAAGCTAAACCATCAGACCATCAAGGGATCAGCTAGACTTTTGATCTGATAACCCTACCTTACTGCTAATGAGATCTGTGCCTAAAATTTAACTCATTTTCCAGAATAATAGGCCAAAGGCAAGAGACGAAATTCAGAGAAACCCTATACATACTGGGAGATCAAACTCTCACACATGCACTGACTTTAGAAATAAAAAACCTGGCTGGGTGTAGTGGCACACATCCTTATTCCCAGCACTCGAGAAGCAGAGACAGGTAGGTCTCTGAGTTCTGAGCTATCACACACACTCCCTTCCAATAATGGTCATGGGCTAATCTCTGAAACCATAAGCAAGCCCCCAATAAACACTTTCTTTTCTAAGTTCCTTTGGTCATGGTGCTTTGTCTCAGCAGTGGAAAAGTAACTAAGACACAAGTTGGTACCAAGGAGTGAGCTCCTGTTGTGACAGGTTTGGGTGGGATGTCTGACAAGAAGAGCTGCATACAGGAGTGGAATCAGCCCAAGAGAAAAAACTGTTGCAGGCAGCAAAGCTGAAAGGGCAAACCATCGAAGCCCTTTGACATCAGACATAGAGTTACAGGATTTGGAATTTGCCCTGCTGAGTTTCAGTCTTGCTTTGGCTCTGTATTTCCACACGAAGCTCCCTTCCCTCCCTTTTGGAATGGTAATGATTATTCTGTGCCACTGTATGGTGGAAGTATGTAATTTACTTTTTTGTTTTACAGGGAATTACAATTAAGAGATTTCCTTGAGTCTCAGAAGAGACTTTGAACTTTTAAATAGTCTTGAGACCAAAAGACTATGAAGACTTGGGAGTGGAATGTAATGGTTTGAATGATAATATCCCCCATAGGCTCATACATTTCATTGCTTGTTCTAAAGTTGGTGGATCTGGTTGGGAAGGATTAGAAGGTATGGTCTTGTTGGAAGAGGTGTCACTGGGGGGGTAGGCTTTGCAGTTTCAAAAGCTCCTAACATTCCCAGTTAGTGTCCTCTTTCTCTGGCTTGTACCTGTGGATCAGATGTAAGCTCTCAGCTACTGCTCCAATGCCATTTCTGCCTACCTGCTGCCATGCTCCCCACCAAAATGGTCATGGTATGGTCATGGACTAACTCTCTGGAGCTGTAAGCAAGCCCCCAATAAACTTTCTTCTTTTAGTTGCCTTGGTCTTGGTATTCTGTCACAGCAGTAGAGAAGTAACTAAGACAGCAATTTAGTGTGACCCTGTCTCAAAATAAAAGTTAAAGAGGGCTGGGGATATAGGTTAATGGTAGAATACTTGCCCAGCATGGGAAAGGCTCCAGGCTTAATTCCTAGAACCTCAAAAAACAATTCCCAGCTCTGTGCAGAGAGTGGCAGCTGACAGTGGGAAACCAGGATGCTATGTAAGCTTGTTCCAAGTTTAGTAGTTTGACTAGTTTGCTGATGTGGTGGTGTGAATGAAAATGGCCTGCATAGGCCCATATGGAGTGGCATTATTAGGAGGTGTGGCCTTGTTGGAGGAAGTGTGTCACTGGGGAGCATGGGTTTTGAGGTTTCAGATTCTCAAGCCAGGCCCAGTGTCACTCTCTCTTCCTACTACCTGCTGCCCACGTAGAACTCTCAGCATTTCTCCACTATGGCAACATGTATGCCTGCCTGCCATGATGACAATGGACTAAACCTCTGAAATGTAAGCAAGCAACAATTAAATGCTTTCCTTTATAACAGTTGCTGTGGTCATGGTGTCTCCTCACAGCAACCTAGTTAGGATTTCTTCCTAAGACAGCTGGGTCATGTCTGGAGTCAGGAGACAGCTTTTGGGAATTGGTTCTCTCCTTCTACTATGGGTTCTGGGGATAGGGCTTGGGTGGTCAAGTTTACAAGGCAAATACCTTTACTAGTTATGGCATTTCACTGGCCAAAGTTTTGTTTACTTTATCTTTTTTAGGGGAGGTGTATGGTATGTGTATGATGTGCATCTATGTGTATATGTGCATTTTCGTGTATGAGTCCAACACTTGAGTGATGTAGTACATGTGTGGAGGCCAGCCCTCACCTTCCACTTTGTTTGAGACAGAGTCTCTCTGTTGTCTATCACTATGTATTCAGGCTAGCTAGCCTGCTAGCCTTTGGGGTTTCTATGTCTCTGCTTCCCATCTCATCTTAGGAGTCTGGTGTTAGAGGTGTGTGCTATCACACCTGGTTTTACATAGCTTCTGGGGTTCAAGCTCAGATTCCTATGCTTACACAGTAAGTGCATTATCCACTCTCCCTAGATCTTAACTGCTGAGCCATCTCTCCAACCCCAAGATGTAATTTTAAAATTTCATTTATTTATTTAGTGTTTATGTATATATGCATGGCAGAGTGTGTATGGAGGTCAGAGGATAATTTGTGAGAGTGGTTTGTCTCCTTTCATCATGTAGCTCCTAAGTATCTAACTGACGTTATCAGGTTTTGTGGCACCTGTCTTTTCCTGTCAAGTCATATAACTGGCCACTTGTGATATAATTTATATCTAAAAAACAAACAATTCACATATATTTAGGGTATGGGGAGATGGCTCGGTTAGTAATGTACTTAGTTCAGATACCTAGCACTATGTAAAAGCTAAGCACATGATGCCTGTTAGTAACTCTAGCTCTCTTTGGCCAACTGCTGTAGCTGAATCAGTAAGCTCCAGGTTCAGTGAGATCCTGTCTCAAAAAAATGAGGAAGGGCTAGAAAGATGATTCAGTGGTTATGAGCACTAGCTGTTCTTCCAGAGGAGGCAGTTTCAATTCCCAGCATCTACATGGTAATGTACAACTGTCTATAACTCCAGCTCCTGGTAACCTGATGCCCTCTTCTGGCCTCCAAGGACCCTGCACATATGTGGTACAAAGTAATACATGCCAGTAAAATACCCATACACATAAAATAACAATATGTCTAAAAATATTTAGAAAGCCTATTGAATCTATTAGGTGTCTATGAGACTAGAGTACTACCATGGTAGCAGCTAGCTGCCAAATGTATTTTGTTTTGACAGGGTCTCTTGATGTGGCCTAGACTGGCCTTGAACTTGCAGTAATACCCCTACCTCAGGCTCCCAAGTAGTGGGATTACAGGCATGGCCACAACTCTTGGCCCAAATGTATTTTCTCTGAAAATAATTAATTCAAGCTCAAAATTTAAGATGTCAGCAATTGTTTTCCCAGCTGTAGCCCAATCAGTGAAACTGGGAATCTCCCTCCTACTTTTTCCACATGGCTGAAGACAGCTTTCTACACAAGGCCATTTGTACAGAAGATACATTTATATGTTAAGAACTGCAGCTGGGCAGTGGTGGTGCACGGCTTTAATCTCAGCACTCAAGAGACAGAGACAGGCAGATCTCTGAGTTGAAGGCCAGCTTGGTCTACAGAATGAGTTCTAGGACTGCCAGAGTTACACAGAGAAACCCTGTCTCGAAAAACCAAAAGCAAATAAATAAAATAAAAATACAGTATGTGGGGGAAAAATATTGTATTATATATCCTGAGTGCTCTCCAACTAATGCAAGCCAGAGAGTAAAGAAGAAACTAGTCACACAATGTGCCCTGTGGGAAATGTGGGCAGAGACGGAAAGGAGACTGTACCTTTCGAGGGAGAAAAAATTATTTCCAAAAAGGAGATGGCACTGAGAGAGTTGGTACTTCAGTGATCTTAAAAATTCAAGCACGAGGGGCTGAAGACATGGCTCAGTGGCTAAGAGCACTAGCTGCTCTTCCAGAAGAGGTGAGTTCAGTTCCCAGAATCCATGTCAGATGGCTTACAAATGCCTATGACTCCAGCTCCAAGGGATCCAATGCCTCTGCTTAGTACATAACACACACACACAGACACACACAAACAAAAGTGGACATTCAGGCATTAGTAGATGGCCAATACTGAGCAATTATTAATTCTAATAAGATCCCAATTCTAATGAGAGCTTCCTTTTTCTCATGGGACAGCTTCTAATAATCTTTCAGTTAAGTGGTCAGCATATTTTTCTATTTAACACCCAACTAACCTCTCTGAAGGAGAGAGGAAGGAAGGGAGTTTAGGAAGAAGAGAATCAGCTGAGGTGAGGCAAGCTCAGTGGATGATCATCAACATACTCCCTACTTTATAAGTAGATGAATCTAACCAAGACCCAGTAAGACTTGGCTAACAGTGGTCCTTTCTCTGAGGCAGGCTTTATTCTGGCACCTCTACAGAGCCTGAAGACGTATAGGAACCAAGAAACTGGTCCTGACTTTATCCAGAGAGCTTCATCTAACAAGGTATTCATAGTGAGAACTTAAGCAATTAGAGAGTATGTTAAAATTAGAAACAAAAAAATACACAATCTTTTCAAAATAAATTGAAAGGTTTTATCCAATATTTTCTACTTTTCTAAAGTCTTTCAAAGTTGTTTAATAGTTACACAGAGTAAGGATAGTAAAAGTCCAATTAAGATGTTAAAAGCAAATTCTGTGCAGTTGAATTAAAGAGGCTGAGTTAGCCTCAGCTCGACCTTCGGCGAAGTGCACACATTGAATCCTTGCAGAATGTGCTGTGTGTCAGGAATATAAAAGGGGCCTTCTTTCAGTAAGGTGCACAAGGGTTTCAAAGACATGAACTGTGCATGAACTCTTATCCCTTGTGTAAGGATAGAGCGCAAGTCCAGTAAGCAGGCCCGAGAGGTGAGGACTGGCCTAGCTCCCACACAAAGGCCAATACAGAGCCAAGCACTGTTCTTGTAGTTCAAGTCCCACGAGTGAGTGAGCTACTCCCATTTAAAAAAAAAAAAAGCAGCTTTCTTGCTTTGCCAGGCAGTCCCACCATTAAGTTAAGACGTCAAAGTCTGTACTAAGGCAAACATATAATTTTATTAGGGAAACACACCAAGCTAATCAGCTGCTAAGTGTTGGTTCACTTATCATAGCAGGAATTGGAAAGCAGAGTTGGGGGAACAGGACGTGCATGAGCAAATACAGGCAGAAAGAAGGAAGAGGGAGAAGTGTGAGTCATGGCTTGAGACCCCGCAGATGGAAGAAGTAAGCCTTAGTGCCTCGATGAATGATGGTCATGAAAAGTAAGAGATATGAGAATGCAAAACCTGAGTCTTGTTGACTTAATTTCCCCCAGTCCCTCCTATGTTGCCTGTATAGACTGGCCAAATTATAATATCAGTGAGGCGTATTTATAACAAAGACCAAATAATAAGACGAGGCATCAGTTTGAATCTTTATCTAACTATTTGTTAAGACAACTGCCTAGGCTAGAGCTCTCAAAGCCCAGGCTCCAGTGGCCCTCTTGTCTCAGCCTTCTGAGTGTCCAGACTATAGGTGTGCAACACAATACCTAGTTAGATACAGAGTGTAATAGTTATGAATATGAGTAATTATTCTGAAGCTAAACTTTTAGTGTATGAACCACATGTTCTCTGAACCTGTTGTCCTAATTCATTTATTTTCATTTTATTTACTATTAATATCATGTACATGCATGATGTATGCAGTGCCAGGGAAACTTTCTGGGGTCAGGTTTCTCCTCCTTCTGGGGGTTTCAGGAACTGAACTCAGGTCATCAGCTTTCCATGGTAATTACTTTCACCCTCTGAACCATTTCATTGGCCCCTTATTCTTACTTTGTCTGTGGTACTATGGATCAGACCCAGGCCCATGCACATTCTAGAAAAGACTTTATCAGTAGCTATATCCCCAGGTTCTGCTTCTAATCTTTACATTAATAGTTGCTAATAGCCCACAGTCACGGATAAATAATAGTTTGTTTGAACCAAGAAACTACAAATATACATATCTTCACTCTATGTATCATTTGAAGAACTTACTGCAGCTATTCAGAACTAAATTGCTTTGAAGGAATTACAGATTAGAAACAATAATAGAAACATCTAATATTGGTAGATGTTAAAAAAAAAAAAAAGTTACTATTTTACATTCCAGAAACTAACCCAGAAGTGATTTGGGCTTGAGTGGAAAGGTGGAGGGAGGCCAGACCAATTAAGTGATGGTCTTTGTATTAGATACTTGTCCTGTTGCTGTAATAAAACACCCTGACGGAAGGAAGGACGGAAGGAAAGAAGGAAGGAAGGAAGGGTGGGTTTCTTTTGGCTCACAGTTCTGATATAGACCATCATGGCGGGGAAGTCATGGTGGCAGGAGCTTGAAGCAGCTGGTCATACTGTAAGGCCAAGGCTAGGCTTGACCAAACTTTAGAAAGGCTTGAAAATGTACAAGTAGGCCTGAACTTTGCCTCAACTTTTCCAGAAACCTTGGCACCCAGATAAGGAAAAGTTCTAGTAATATTCACATATGAATAGGTTTCTGTTCATCACTCCCTAGCTACAGAACAATACACCTGGAACATACCAATCTATGTCATTGCACCCAGCCAATCAGCTTAAAGGTTATGTGGTATCATTGTATCCAACCGATCAGCTTAAAGGTTATGTGGTTGCTAAGAAAGAGTATATAAGCAAGTGTGAAAATCCCTTCGGTGCGGCCTCTTCCCGGTGTGGGGACCCTATGAAGGTCCGCCCCGACGCATAGGAAGGATGCATCGGTACAATAAACCTCATGCTCTTGCAACGATTCGTGCCTTAGTGTCTCTCTCGGGGTCTCACTTGATAAAGAAGGCCCACAGTGGGCTCATTGTAGTCTCTCTGTAGCTTCTCAATACTGTGTCCCAAATCAGGAAGACAGGAGTGATTAATACTTATATTTACTTTATTCTCCCTCTTTCCTTTGTATACAGTCCAGGATCTCAGCCAGGGAATGGTGGTACCAAGTGAACCCAATCAGAATAATCCCTCACAGGTATACCTAGAGGCCTCTGTCCCAGGTAAGTTTAGATCTCTCACTAAGGTGACAACTAAGATTAACCATCATAATATCATTGAACATATTCAAGATTTAAGGAGTCAGGCGTGATGGTCCACACCTTTAATCTCAACACTTGGGAGACTGAGGCAGATGGATCTCTCTGAGCTGGAAGCCAGATCAGTCTAGATACTGAGTTCTGGGGTGGGGGTAGTGGAGGAGAGAGACTGGGGATGTAGCTCTGGTAGAGTATTAACCTAGCAGGTGCAAGGTTCCTAGGTTCTAAACCCTAGAGTGTACACACACACACACACACACACACACACACACACGATGACTAACTTTATGTTTATACATAGCAATGACATAAAATGCTTCCAAAATAACAGCTTAAGGTTAACACCTGAGAATGAAGAAAGTTACGTAGCAGACACACAATAATTCTCTTTAAAAAGTATCAAAACACTGAGATCTAGTATTAACCAGGTATCCAAGTGACTTCAGAGTTCTGGAAACCCCCAAACTGATCAAAGTGACCCAGGTACAACTTTAGACAACCAGAGAGAATGTGTCTGTAGAGCTTATGCCTGACCACAGACTTCGGGTCACCAGTGTGTGTGTGGAGAGTCTCTGTACTCTTGTAATTGTTCTTCCTATAAGGCTGAGGGGAAGTAGATCTCCCTGCTGATAGCACAAAAGGGTCTGATGGAATCAGTCACTGAAACTATCTAGCAAGGCTCTCTCTGCACTTATTCCTTGTACAGAAAACCAAAATTGATTTTCCGCAGAGCTGGCCTTCAGGGACAGAATGCAATAACCACCACTCTCAAGGATCCACGTGCTTATGCTTAGCAGTCCTATTCCTCACTACAACTGAATCTTCATTCTGGCTATTCCAACCAAAAAAACTGGTCATCATATCATGTTTTCACAAAATTGAGGTTCTGAGCTTCTGGCGTTAAGGTCCAGACCCTAGTTGTGACTGCTCTAGGGTAATGCCTCCTGGGAGACTGTATGTGTAGCCAGCTGCATTTTCAGACTAGGTACCTCTTCATCCAAGCTCTCTCTATGCAGAACACAGACAAATTTGGTCAGAGACAGGTGCTTTCCCACATTCTTATAAATGACTGGTATTATAAATGATTAAATCTACTTTCAATTATCAAACACTATATCCTGGAACTGTTCTAAAATTGAAAATAAATATCATTTATTTCCCATGACAAGCTGCTGAGGTACTGACTATACCCCCTTCTATTTGATCTATTTTTATTACATTTTGCTTATTTTATATTTATGTTTGGGGTAGGGCAAGCATGTGTCACAAGGCATGTGTGGAGGTCAGAAGCAATTTATAGGAGTTGGTTCTCTCCTTCTACCATTTGGGTTCCAGAAATTGAACTCAGGTCATTAGGCTTGGTGGCAGGTCCCTTAACCTCTTGAGTCATCTTGCTGGCTCTGTAACCCCATTTTCAACATAAATAGGCTTAGAAAAAGTCAAGAACCTTCTCCAAAGTTGCATGACTGGTACACAGCTAAATTGTGTGGCAGACTTCAAAACTGGCTTTTAAGGAATGGGCATGGTGGATCCCAGCACTTAAGAGGCAGAGACTGGTGGATGTCTGTGAGTTCAAGGCCAGTCTGGTCTACATACTGAGCTCCAGAATAGTCAGGTCTATGTTGGAAGATTCTGTCTTTAAAAAAAAAAGTGTAATTGAAGGCAGAAAGGTTGTAACAGCCAGAGGAACGAGTTTGCTGTGAGATTGTTTCCTGGGAATGTCAGAAGCTACATCTGTAAAGTCTCACCAGCATGACTGCCTAAACATGAGCTGAACCAGGACAACAACAGACATGCTATAGTGCGTGTGTGTGCATGTGTTGGAGGGAGGGCAGGATTCCTCAACTCTACACAAAGAACTACAGGCAACTAAGGAATGCTTCCTCAGGGAAGACCATATCAACAGGTTATTCAATTCTACATGATCCACCCTAAAAACATATACAAGTAACATTATACTAACTCAGCACATTGTACCTATGTGTTTAAATATATATATACATATATATTCATACACATATACACATACACATATATACACAGAACATAAAACACACATCTGCATATACATATATGTATGTAACAGTAAGAGGTCATAAATTTGAAAAATGCGCAAGATATGGGTTTGGAGGGAGGAAAGGGAAGAGGAAATGATGCAATTATATTATGATCTCAAAAAATAAAAGAAATAATAATAGTAAATGTGATTAGGAGAGATGGTTTCGTGGTTAAAAGTACTGGTAGTTCATCCAGAGGACCTGGATTTGATTCCCAGCACCCACATGATGGCTGGTTCACAACTGCCTGTAACTCCAGCCCAGGGGTCTTCTGGCTTCCTCAGGTACCGGACATACACATGGTATACAGACATACATGCAGGCAGAACACCCATTTGCATAAAAGAATAAACTAACAAAAATTTAAAAAGAAAATGTGATTATTCACTGTCAGAATTAGAATTTTTTAATTAATTAATTTATTTACTTATGTATTCAAGACATGGTTTTCTAAGCAGGCCAGGCCTCTCAAGTGTTGGAATACAAAATTGCTTGGCTTATTGGCCATTTTCTTTTCTCTTTTGTAAGCTGATAAAATATATGCTCATCACTGTACCTGTCATTCACACAAGAACTTGCCAGTACTAGGAATGAAACTGCTTTGTAAGTACTGGAGATTTAATATTAGTAGAAACAAATGGACATTACATAGTACAAGAGAGCAACTGTTTTTAGTTGGGTTGTTTTTTTTCTCATTAAATGATTAGCATTCTTTATAGATTTTACATATAGAACACTTGACAGAGGTATTATCAAATCCTTTTCTATTTCAAGTTTCTTTCAAGTTTCATACACGAGATGTATAGTTAATGTCACATGATATATTTTATAAAATCACGTTTTACCCCCAAGGTAATAAAAATATTCCCTCTCATTACTCTAAATCTTACTTAGGTTGTTTATATCTATCAAGCATTTGGTTTGTGTGTCTCTTATACTGGCCACTGGTCTTGCCCTCTCCCATTACTATGCCACTCTGATTAGGAAAGAGGCAAGTTGTGCAAATCTTGCTGGCTGTAATAGTTATGCTGCTGGTGTGGCTCAGCAAAGACGACAAGGAAGCATTTTCATATATGGAAACCCAGACCTCAGCAGATGCCATCCTGGCCAGCGCCAGACTCCATAGTGGAACCCCGAGCATCTCAGCTCAGGTGTTTTTATTGATTCAGAACTCCTCAGGTATTTTACTGATAGCACATGCAGATCATTAGCAATTAAACAACGCTCACAGAAATCTAACACCTGCAAATAATACAGTACACCCTAGACTTAGGGATAACTCCTCACCCAACAGTGCATAAAACAATTTCAAACATAACTAAAAATAAACTTTCTCCAATAGCTGGCCCAAACCATGTTTTCTCCACCAACTTTTTCAAAGTAATTTTGACTACTTTTGTGTTTGACTACTTTTGTCTCCATACCTATGAAATTTACAATGGGCTTATATAATGTTGCCCAAAAATATTTTCTTCAAAGTTCAACTGCAACTGAGTGTGGTGGCTCACACCTGTAGTCCCACACCTGGACATCTCAGACAGCCTGGGCTACAGAATTATTCTGTCTTAAAAAAAGAAAGGGGGTGGGTACAGGTGGGGAAGAGACGACAGGAGAGGAGAGATGAGAAGATATTGGATCTGGAGATGACTCAGTTGATAAAGCACTTTCTATGTAAGCTTGGATTTCTGGTCCCCTGCTTGTAATCCTAGCCTCCAGAGGTGGACACACAGGATTACTAGGCCAAGCTGGCTAACTAGACTAGTGAACTTTGGTTCACTGAGACCCTGTCTCATACATAAAGTGGAAAGTGAGTTCAGAAACCATCCAATGTCAACCTCAGCTGTCTTCCAGCCTACACATGTACACACACACACACACACACACACACACACACACACACTCACACAAAGACCAGGAGAATGGCCAAACAGGAGCAAATAGTACTGCTCTTGCAGAGGACCTAGTTTGGTTCTTAACACACAGTTCGGGGGGGCTCACAATTATCTGTAACTCTAACTCTAGAGTATCCCACATCTTCTGGCCTCTTAGGGTACTTCTACTCACACATACATACTCCAACACGGTAAAATACACATAATTAAATGAACAAACAAAAAGTCACCACTCAACAAAAAGGACCCTGTGATGAAGAGTGTTAGCAGTTCATATGGAAAACCTTGGTTAGTAAGCTGAATGGAGGCCTTCTGGTGTGTGATGTCAAATGCACTTGAGTCACCTAACTTATTGAAAGAGCAGTGTAGCTGAGCAACACCATACTCTGTAGGGTACAGGGTCTTGATTGGTTTTTATAATGTGTCTGTGTTTGTATGCATGTGTGTAGCGGAGTGAGCGTTTGATCTTTTGATCTCACAGCATGGCTGCTTTAGGAAGGATCACTTTCAATATGTGATTAGCCTGTGTGATTCAGCTTTCTGGTGGTCCAGCTTTCTGGAATGCAGAGCATTTGATCTGTTCTAGGAAGGATCACCTTTCATGGCCTGGTGATCCAGCTTTTTGGGTATAGCTTTTTGAAAGAAAGTTAGTCTAAGGAACCAGTTACTGTCTAAACAACTGATGCTTGGATCATCCTGTCCTCTGTTATCTTCATCTATTTGTGTTAATGTGAACGAAAGGGATTTCTGTAATTCTTCCTCAACAACTAATAAGGAGATTTAGGAACCCACGTCTCTTGGTCTTGACCTTTGCCTAGTGGCAACAGATCAGCCTGCCTGGCATTTGGGGAAGTGGATTATAGGATTCTGTTCTTTTATGCAAAAGAAGACTTCATATCTGAGGGTGGGGCTTCCAATCAATAAATCACCTGGGCAATCAAGCAGAGGGCTCTGCTCGATTGGGCTGGGTCAGCAGTTCATTTGAGTTCAGGGCTTAGCCCAGGGAGACTGCAGCCCTCTTCCTAAGTTGTTCCAGCTTGCATCTTGGAGAATTGTTTCTTGTGTTTATTGACTCACAAGAGACAGACTAACAACTGTAATTGGCACCCGAGGTTTAGTCCAGAGGTTCAGCTCAGAGTTTCAGAGGCTGTTCCTTCAGCCATGGGAAATCAGGCTTGAATAATGGAGAGTGTCTTTCTTGTCATTACTGAACCTGCATATTGTCTGTCTACCCACTGGCCAACTACATTCTCTCCCATTCCAACTACACGTGTGCATGCCATGGTGTGAAAATGGATGTCAGAGGACAACTTTCAGGAGTCAGCCTTTCCTTTAACTGAGGATTTCCATGCTCACATTCAGATCTGCAGGCTCACATGGTAAGCACTTTATTGAGTCATCTCACCAGCTTTAGTCTCATGATCATGAGGTGGACTAGGAGCTGTGGCTTGTTGCCACTGTCCAGGTTATTAGGAGAGCACATCACTAGTCCAGAAAAAGAGCAATATACAAATCTTGAAGTATAGTTTCTATGTAATATGCACTGCTTTCACATCACTGTAAACTTTAAAAAAAGAAAGTTAAATTTGAATATCTTAAGTTGGGAGCATTTGTGCTTTGATACTTAAGAAATAGAGTGGTGGCACATTCCTGTGGTCTCAGCACTGGACAGGCAAACACAGGAGGATCCAGAGTTCAAGCCAGTCTCGCTACAAGCAAGTCAAGTTTGAGACCAGCCTATGCTGTATGAGAAACTATCTTAACCACCCCTTACAGAGAGAGAGAGAGAGAGAGAGAGAGAGAGAGAGAGAGAGGGAGAGAAGGGGAGAGGGGGGGAGAGAGAGAGAGGGAGAGAGAGATAGGGGAGGGAAAAATTAAGAGTAGAAATGGGGATATGATTCCAGAAGAGGAAAAGAGATGGCTGTTTTCTCAGCTTGATTCATCACTAAGTTTTCATTGGAGTCTTTGCCCACTGTTCCAGGAAATCCTTAGGTTATAGAACACAGCTTGCTTCAGGGCTGCCATGTTATACATTTATCTGACATTTCCCAGAAAGGCGGTGGCTTAAGAAGGCCTTCTGGATGGATGCATGAGGAGATGGAAGGATGACAAGCCATACTTAGCATGCAAGGGAGGCTTTAGTCAACTGAGAGGAGTGCTCATGCCATTAACAACACCATTACAAGATCCTGAAAGGCAGTCATGAAAGACAGTTTGATTGCAATTTAGGTTTGCTAGGTTACTGGAGTATGGAAAATGGGAAACATTGAAATGCAAATACAACTGTTGATTTAAAGACCAAAGGATGACCTGCTGAACCCTGGACAGTTGACTCAGCTCTGGAGTGTACCACCCCATGATGGGTGCCTCCAGCATCACCTTCAGACTCAAAACAGTTCTGCCTGCAGAATGTTTAATATGACCCAATGATCCCTAGAGACCCCAGAAAGTCTGCTCCTTTTGTTAAATTTAAAGTTACACACACAAACACCATACACATTCTTGTCTGTATGTATGTCTGTGCATTATGTGCATGCAGGTCTATGAAGGCCAGAAAAACGATGTTGGATGCCTTGGGACTGGAGTTACAAACTTGTGAACCACTACGTGAATGTTATGAATCAAACCTGCCTTGGTCCTCCAGAAGAACAGCAGACACTATTAACCATTGAGCCATCTCTCCAGCTCCCACTGCTCATTTTTGTACTCAAATCTTTCAGAGATTTCTTGGAACACTTTTCATGAACCAGTGAATATTAAAGAGAACTACATGTGAAGCATATAACACATGTGCCACGACATACAATCTTCTACTTGACAGTCTTTAACATTAACCTCTCTGAATTTTAATTGGTTTCTATTTCACAAGGTTATAACTATTCTATCTATACTGATCATAGCATACAATACAATAATGCAATGTTCAGCCTCCCCCCCTTTTGTTGTTGTTGTTGTTTTGTTCTTAGAAAAGAAAAGAAAAGAAAAAAAAAAAAAAAGAAAAGAGCCAGAAGGCAAACTAAGGAAAGGTGCAGGGAATCCTTATTCAATACCACAACTGAGAGGGTATAAAGGGACTAGCCAGGAGCAGGCAGAGTGGGCCTGAAGAAAGCTGAGAAGGAACTTTTTGGCTCTTAGAGAACATTAAAAGTCTTCATAAGACAATATTTGAGGCCCTAAAATAAGACATGATGACCAGTAAACACGGAGTCTGTTTAAAACCAATTGAAATGCTCCCGTTCCCTGGTCTTCCTTCCCCTTTCCATGAATAGCTGCACAACTCTCCCATCAGCTCAGAACTGAAGGCCTCTACCTCATCCACCCAAACACCCTCTTCCATTAAAAACTACCTCCAAGGACACATAGGCTTATCACTACCACTAAGTCTAAGGCTCACCTACTTATGATGTTCTTCCTACTCTGAGCACAGCTCCTAGTACATTTACAGGTTGCTTGCTGACTTATCTACCAAATACAGGTACTTTTACTTTACAAATACATCTTTTCTTACTAGGAAAGTAAATTATTCCAAGGCAAGTGTCATTTCTTCTCCAATGTTGTGCAAAATGCCTTAAAAATAAAAGGTAGCCATGTGTGGTGGTGCATGCATATAATCCCAGCACTTGGGAGGCAGGGGCACAGGAGAATCACCAATCTGCTCTACATACTAAGACTCTGCTTGAAACAAAAACAAAATTTTTCTTTTAAAAAGCAATAGAGGGAGTGCTGCTAGCAAAGTGGAGTAGACAACTAGAGGTCCCTCCCCAGTAGATGGAGAAAGCAGACACTATGCTGTCTTCCCACACACTGTATTTCCAGGAGCCACAGAATGCCTCATCCGTATTCAAAGGATGCACCAAAAGAACGAGAAGGGCTGTGGAGGCTCTTCTTAGAAGCAGACGGTCTGAGCAGGGCCAGAGAACAGAAGAGTGTTCAATTTATTAACAGCAACATATGGACCAGAATACTTCTGGGAAATCTCTAAAGATGAGCTCAGAGGCAACAGCACTCAGGCCATTTTTAGAACAAAAAAAGAGGCTCTGGAGATATGCCTCAGCAGTTAAGAGCACCAGAGCACTTGCTGCTCTTCTAGAGGACACAAGTTCGGTTCCCAACACCTACATGGGTGCTCACAACTGTCTGTAACTCCAGTTCCAAGGGATCCAGTAACCTCATCTGGCCTCCAACGACACCAGACACACATGCAGTACACATACATACAGGTAGGCAAACCATGAAATAATAATTTTAAAAAGCAAAATAAAGAAAACCGAAAAGAATGTGTCCAAACTGTAGGAATATCAATAGCAGGTGTCATGGCCATCCATGTTCTTAACACTAACACAACCCAGTGCAGAATAACCAGGAGAGAACGCCTTTTCTCATATGAGGTCTCCTCCTCCAGACAAAGAGAAGTGGACGGCACCTTTAACTTTGTCCTGTTGAGGAAACTTGCTAGAGGGACTGAGTAGAACAGTGCTGGGGTTTAGAAGCCCTTGGAGACAGAAGAGAACAGTAGGCTAGCACTGCTGTTCTTCAGCAGATGTCAGGGGGGAGCAAGGAATCATAAAAACACTGAGGAATCCAAACTTTTTAAAAACTTTGTGTGAACCTCTGTATGCACAAGTGACATCAGGTATATTTCCTCTATTGCTATACAGCTTATTTTTTGAGACAAGATGTCTCAGTGAACCTGGAGCTCAATTGACTAGACTGACAGGTCAGCCAGCTCTGGGGATCCACCCATCGCTTGCCTAACAAGTGCTAGGGCTACAAATGCCCACCACCACGCCCAGTTTCATTTATTTTTGTGTGTGCATGATTGCATGCATGTGTACCAAGGCATGCATGTGGAGGTCAGAGAACAACTTGTCAAGAGTCAATTCTCTCCTCTATCATGTGGCCCCAGGAACTGGAATCAGGTCATTAGCTCAACATCTGCTGAGACATCTTGTCAGCCAGTGCCTTATGTTCATGTGGGTGCTGAGATCCAGACTTACATAGTAGATACTTCATAATTGAGCCACTTTTACAGCTGTCAAACAAGTTTTTACACAATATTTATTTTGTGTGTGTGTGTGTGTGTGTGTGTGTGTTTGTGTGTGGCCTGTCATTTATTTATGTGCTCCACATGTGTGCCTACTGCCCACAGAGGCCAAAAGAGTACACTGGATTCCCTGGAATTATATGTATAGACAGCTGTGGGCTACCATGTGGCCCACAAACCAAACCTGGGTCCTGTGCAAATGCAGTGAGTGCTCTTAACCACCGAGCATTATTTTCAGGCCCTCAAGTAATTTTTTAAAACATTTCTTTTTTCAAAATTTTATTACTTTTTATTTGTATCTTCACTACATCCACACGTAAGTGTATGTCTCTGCCATCTGTATGCAGGTGCCTACAGTGGCCAGAAGGTGAGGATTCTTTGTAATTGGAGTTACAGTTGTGAGCATGCTAATGTGGGTGCTGGGAACTGAACTTGGGTCCTCTGAAGAACAGGAAGTGCTTTTAACTACTGATCTATTTCTTAGACCCCCTAAACCTAACCCTAAGCAGGGAGCTCAGATATTTTCACCAATGTCCATAGTAGTAGTACTTATTGCTTTACTGTCAAAAAGTGAAAGCCACCAAAATATTGATACATTAATTCTATATAATGGGATATTATTCAGCCTTAAAAGGAAGGACTCTGACACCTACTGCCAGAATAAATCTCCAGAACAGTATGTTAAGTGAAATAAGCCATTAACAACAACAAAAAAAAAGATTACATTTATGGGACACAATGGTTCAGATACCCTCCCCCACACCCCGGATTTATATTAGACATTTAATCCCCAAATCATATGTTAATGGAATTTGGTGCGTATAGTGGAATATTTGAACTTATTCTCAAATATTGGAAAGCTAGACACACTTCTATGCAGTAATAGAACTTAAAACAGCTGCTATATCTTACAGCAGGAGCTACTGCCAGGTCACCTTCCTTAGCTGTTGGAACCAGCTTTCTGGGTGTGGGTGGGCTGCAGGTTTCTTGAATGCAAAAAGAATGCTAGTCTGGAGAATCGGTAATTGTCTATTCAATACTCATGGATTGAACAATTGTTGTTCAAATTTAACTTTGCCCGCTGAAATCTTTATGTTGAAAGCATTTGATTATATTATTGCTAATGAAGGAACTTTTTATGGTCTCCTCCCTCAGTCTAAGCATCATCTGAAGTCTTGGCTTCACCCATAAAATGGCTGTTGTGTGTGAATGTGTGTGTGTGTGTGTGTATGACAGATCCATGAAATTAAAACCAGCAGGAACTACTGTTACAAGTCAAAGCATCCAAGAAGAGTCTTGGCTTATGTACTTCTCATCACTTTGAAATGGATGTGGCTGCTAGAATAGAAGAACCACTGTATTTTGTTTTGTGTGTGGATAAACAAATGTATTTACTATTATATCTCATGTTGTTATTGTTAAATATACAGTTGCTTCTTCACTCAAAAGAACAACAAAAGCAGGCTGCTGAGATGGCTCAGGGATAAAGGTGCTTGCTGACAAACTGAACACCTGAGTTCAATCTCTGGGACTCATATAATGGTAGAAACACCAACTCCTGCAAGTTGTCCCCTGATCTTCTCATGTACATATACATACACGCCCACAAATATCTCTGGTCTACATAGTAAGTTCCTGGAGAGCCCTGTCAGACCCTGTTAATATGACTCTAGAGCACAGCTCTTTAGCACCTCCCCATAGTGAGCTGGAGCACTGGCTTTCTGCTAGAGTTTTCTTTTATATATTATTACTTTCTCATTAAAAGCCCTACAACTACAAAATGTTACTGAAGAAAATTTTAGCAATCATTTACATCAAACAGGCATCAGCACAGTGATTAGGCCAAGCCGCGCCACCTGGCTTGGGATGCTGTGTCTTTCCTGTTAGCTCTGTGTGACTGACAAGTGCTGTCTCCAGACCTCAGTTTCTTCAGGAAATAGAATACTTCTATTAGTAGACATGGGACTGTTGCACTATTCAATTAGTTAACAGGTAAGAAATGCTTTAAGCAATGCCTGGCACCAATAGAGCTAAGGAAACAGTTACTTCGTCAAGTGATACTGACTCTCTTCATATCCAAGTCACTGTGAGCAAACCTGCCCTGGCTAGCCAGCCCCTGCTGAGGTCCTTTTGGTAGACCCTCACAAACTCCCCTTCCTATGGGTCACATGATACAGGTAATGGACAAAGTATGTCTAGGGAAATGATTACTCTGGGTGTTTATTAGTTCTCTTTAAATGAAACCCAAGCACTTAGTTCCACACACCTTGTCATGCCATTGAGTTATGACCAATGAGTTATGACTTTCCTGTCTGCTTGTACAGCTGGGGGATCTGATAAATTCTGACACTAGGCAGCTTCTCTCAAGCACACTTATGAAAGCCCCTTGCCTTGTAAGCCTACATAGCTGCTGGGTGAACAGAGAAATTTCAAGCAGAATTTGCCACAGAAAGACTTTGAAGACACAGTAACATGTAACTTCAAATGGTACAGCTCCACTGGAGACACAGAATCACAGCAGCAGATCCACCACCTAGGGTGCCTAGTGAGCACCTGCAGTCTTTCTGAATAAGATGGCAGGTACAAACTATGCCAAATGTGGAATATGGAGTCTGTGGCTGTAAATCACAGCTGGGATGTATAGTTGGTGGGGATCTCCTGGCTCTACAGCAATTGTTGGTTAGTGACTGCCACCTTCAACTATAGCGGATCAGGTGTGACTCTACAATGTCGTTCTTCAACTGGTTATTTATCTTATTGCTGCGCTGTGCCTCCACTGCTGGTTTCCAGCTGTATTTGGTGTGAGAGGCCTTGCAGAATATGTTTACTTGGTCTTACCCACTACTAGAACCTTGCGGGAACATTTTTTTTTTTTTAAATTCTCAAAATACAATACAGGAGGGCTGGAGAGATGGATCATAGATTAGGAGCACTTATTGCTCTTGCAAAGGACCCAGGTTCAATTCCTAACACCCATATGGTGGCTCACTACCATCTGTAACCCCAGTTCCAGGGGATCCAACTGCACATAATGTGCATGCAGGTACAACATCCATACACATAAAATAAAATTTTTAAATTTTTAAAATTTTAAGCAATATAATAAAAAAATTTAAATTCTAACGGGTTGAAAGGACATTTTCTTTAGAGGTGCAGTCAAATAAATTCCCACTTAAACTCCTGGAAACAACCCTAATGAAACTCGCTGAATCACCAAAAAATAAACAGAAATGTGGCAAGAAATAGAGCTAGGTTGGGAAGGGAAAGAGGATCCACAGGAGTAGAGGGAGGACAAGGCAAAGCAGCAGGGATGGTGAAAATGATCAAAATACATTATGGACATATACGAAAATGTCACAATGAAACCCATAATTATATACAACTAACATTTGCCAACCAAACATTTAAAAAGCTGGGAGCAAATTCTGTGATGCGTACTGCATAATTCATTTAACCACCCCGTCAAGAGGAGACAGTAAAATACTGTTTTATGAAAACCATACACCATGGTTATCACTGGACATGTACCATGACACACTTACACAACTATGCCTATGAGATAATTTACAGAACACTGGTTCTAGGGATACGTTCATTTAAATTTTGAGAAACGCTTCACAAGGCCCTTTCATACCCTCCACTAGCAGTGCTTCCCTAACAACTGTCATCTTCAATTTTCATAATGATATTTGAAAAATTATATACACACATTTTTTTTCATTCACATGACTTTAATTATGGTAAATACTGATTTTTTCTATTTTATGTGAACTGCCAGTTCAAATCTTTTTCTACTGGGCTTTGTAGAAACTGATTTATAAAAAGATTGTTCTAGTGAACTCAAAATACTTTTTTTCCAAGGGTGGGAGGAGAATGGCCCTTACATTATGTATTTAAAAATACTTAAAATTGAGCTGGAGAGATGGCTCAGCAGTTAAGAGCACTGTCTGCTCTTCCAGAAGACCTGAGTTCAATTCCCAGAAACAACATGGTGGCACACAACCATCTACAATGGGATCTGATGCCCTCTTCTAGCATGCAGATGTACATGCAGATAGAGCACACATACAGTAAAATAAAACATTTAAGAAATACTTAAAATCAGAGCCAAGTGGTAGTGACACACACCTTTAATTCCAGCACTTGGGAGGCAGAGGCAGGTAGATCTCTGGGTTCAAGACCAGCTCTGATCTACAGAACTAGTTCTAGGACAGCCAGGGCTATGCAGAGAAAGACTGTCTCAAAAAACAAAACAAAGCAAAAACTTAAAATCAGCTTAAAAATAAGATGACAAATTGCATAGCAGTAAACAAAGTGACTTAATCAGTTCTAGTAACATGTAGCATGTGATGTAATTATAGGACATTCAGACAAATGTCAAAAAGACATAGCAGACGTTCCATCTTCACTCGAGCATAAAATTTAGTTTTGTTAAAATTCCCCCATTTCTGGTCAAGCAGTGGTGGCGCACACCTTTAATCCCAGTGCTCTGAGGCAGAGGCAGGTAAATCTCTGTAAATTTGAGGACAGCCTGGTCTACTGAGTGAGTCCCAGGACAGCAAGAGTTACAATGGAGAAACCCTGTCTCAAAAAAAGAAAAAGAAAAAAGAAAAAAAAAAAATCATTTCCAGGCCTTTAATCCCGGCAGAGGGAGCTACCGAACAGAGTCCCTGTCTCAAAACAAAAACAAAAACAATTCCATTCCCCCTTAGTTCAATACTTCTTATAAACTGTTCTCAGACTTGAAAACCAGTCAGCAGCAAGATAATAACATCCATTCATACACACTTTTTACCATTCATATTTATTAATTTTCACTCTCTCTCTTTTCTCTCCCCCTTCCATTTTTCTCCTCCCCTTCTCTTTATTATGCTAAAATTAATCCCAGAGCCATGTGTACTGAGCAAGAACTCTGCTACTGAGCAACACCCAGCCCTGCTACTCTCTTAAAACCCTTATCTATGTCACAATCAGTCACTAAGAACTACTATTAATTTTAAAGTGTTAGACGGCACACACCTGCCACCCCAAAAGTAGGGGAGGGCTTGGGCTACACAGTATGTACGTGTCAAAAAAAAAAAAAAAGTGTCAGATCTTTTCTAGACTCTTTGCTAACAACAGCCCTTATCTAAGAAGATCCAGGAGCTAGTGAAATAGCTCAATTGGAAAGTGCTTGCCTAGCAAAGAAGAGGATCTGAGTCGGGGAGATGGTTTGGCAGTAAAGAGCACTTGCTGCTCTTGCAGAGGAACTGAGTTCAGTTCCTAGCACTCACATGGTAGCTCACAACTGCCTATAACTCCAGCTCCAGGGAAACACAGCACCCTTTTCTGGCCTCCTTAGGCCTCTGCACACACATAGTATACCACATATATGCAAACAAAACACTTGCTGTGTAAGTTTAATTTTAGTTGTATTTAAAATAATTGTTTTTGTGCACTGTTGGAAAAAGGAATGCACAGGCCTTGGCCTTTTGTATTGTCTGCAGGTGTTGGATTTCTGTGAGGGATGTTTGATTGCTTATGATCTGCACCTGAGAAGTTCTGAATCAATAAAACACCTGAGCTCAGGCACTCTGGGTTCCACCGTCCATCCAGTATGGCACCTGTCACAATAGTGGTACCCTCTGCTGAGGTCTGACAGGGCTTCCATGTATGAAAATGCTTCTTTGTCTTCCTGGCTGAGCCCACACAATAGGCTTACTACTACAAATTGCGTACCAACATGGGGCACTGACATCACACCAGCTCATCCAACATGGAGACAAGGAAGAAAAGAAATTTCAGACCTCAGACTCTGGTAAAGTACATGCATGGCAGCTCCTAGATGATAGAAATTATATATATATGCAAAAATTCTGAGTAGAAGTCCCCTGAAGGAAGAGAGGGAGGAAGCAAATAAACCTCTATGGAGAGAAAATTGTGAAAATTAACTGAGAAAGAGGGCTCAAAAGTGAAAGCCACAGCAAAGAGGCCTTTAGAGAAAAGACATTTTCATGGTAGAAACAAATAATTCAGCTGGGAGCAGGGAAAAAGCAAGGTTCTTACTGTTTTCCTGATCATGGAGCCAACGTTCCCTTCCGACAGTCGGGTGGTAGTGTGCTGTTTCACAAACTGAGTTATCTGACAGCTGCTTTGTATGTGTGTGAAGCTCAAGATGTTGTGTTTGAGATCTATGGAAGAGGTTGTATGTTTCCCCACATAGTGGTGGCAAGAAAGAAATAGCTAGAATTTTTCAACTGGAGATTCTTCCCATTGGCCCAGGACTCCCTGCTGTAGAAGCCTTGGGGCTTATAGCCCAAAAGTCCCTAGTTAAACTGAAGTTTGTTTTTTTCCTGCAAGCCTGACTACAAGTGGTAACTCCACCTACGAGGGAACCCTTTCTGCAGACAAGGAGACCAGTTATTTTTCCAGCAAACCAGACTCTATCTTAAAATCTGGAAAGTGTTTCCTCAGGGTCAGCACACAAAACCTATCTTCCACAACTGGCTGAGGTTGTATCTCAAGCTGGCCGCTGAACTTGGTACTGTAAGTCACCCCAGGTAGCGCTGGTTTTGAAGGGATGAAAGGGTCATGGAGAGAAACCGAGGCCTGGCACTGTGAGAGGCCACTGGTGAAGGGTAGCCTCAGTAGTAGTTGAAGGCCCAGATGAAGGGGTCATGTAAAGAAGTTGAGGCTTGGCACCATGAAGAGTCCAGGAAAGGCCACTGGTGAAGGTGCAGCCCAGTTGCAGCAAGGGACCCCAGCAGTTTTTGACATGCCAGTACCATGGGACCACCACCAAGAACAGCAGCAGTAGTGGAGTGGAGCCAGCCAGAGCCTGGAGGACAAGCTGTGTGTGCTACAAAGGGCAGAGCAGAGAAGTGATCCAAACCCTTTGGAGAAGCCCAGAAGAATCACGAGTGAATCCTACATAATTGGACATTGATGTTTTTCTGTTGTCCAAAGACATTATGCAAAGCTTGATAGGAGTTTCGCTTCATTTGGTCCTGTGAATTAGTAACCCTTGTGACTGTTCCTCTTGTAGATAGTTTTGCTGATATAGTGTTAAGCTGTGTTGTAAAGATAATGCAATTTTTTTTGTACAGAAAAGGGGAATTGTTGCAGAAGTTTATTTTTAGTTATATATAAAATAATTGTTTTATGCACTGTTGGGTGAGGAGCTGTCTAAGGCGTTTAGTACTGCTTGCAGGTGTTGGATTTCTGTGGAGGTTGTTTAATTGCTAATGATTGCATGTGCTATCAGTAGAATACCCAAGGAGTTCTGAAAGAATAAAAACACCTGAGCTCAGGTGCTGGGGGTTTCACTGTCCAGAATGGCTCTTGCCATGACAGTGGTTCCCTCTGCTGAGGTCTGGCAGAGTTTTCAGATATGAATATGCCTCCTTGTAGGCTTTGCTGAGCAAAGACTACAGCAGTGCACTGCTACAAGTGGCACCTGCAACGTGGGGCCCAAAGTCATGCCCATCCAACATGGAGACAAGGAAGAATAAAAGAAACTCCAGACCTCACAGAATCTAGTAAAGTGCACTCAGGGAAGCTACCAGAGGATAGAGATTAAGGTATTAATTCAAGGCTCCTACAGGAAGAGGAGAGAGAGAAAGAAATAAGCCTCTATGAAGAGAAAATGCTGTGAAATAAATAAATTTAATCAATTAATTAATTAATGAGGAAAAGCTCCGAAGTGAAAGCCACAGAATGGAGGCCCTTAGAGATAAAGAATTCAGCATGGAGCAGGAAAAAGCAAGGTTCTTATTGCTTTTCCTGATCATAGAGCCAACATTCTCTCCCGCCTGTGTTTCATAAACTGAATTTTCTGATAGCTGTGTTGTGTGTGTGTGAAGTTCAAGATGTTGTGTTTGAGGTCTATAAAGAAGGTTTCGTATTTCTCTGTAACAGTGGCAGAGGGAAATGCCAAAGCCCCAGGACTTTTGGCCAGATATTCTACCCACTAGCCCAGGACCCCCTGCTGTTGTCGAAGCTGCAGCTTGAAGCCAAAAAAACCACTCAGTTAAACTGACCAGTTTTTGTTGTTGTTTTTCCTGCAAACCCGACTAAGAGAAAGACAAGCGGTCCAGACACTAGTGATGGTGATGAGAACTCCTGGTGATAATGATGAGAACTCCATCTACGGGGGACCCTTACTGAAGACAAAGTGACCAGTTATTTTTCCAGCAAACCAGACTCTATCTTAAAACCTGGAAAGTGTTTCCTAAGGATCAGCAAACAGAAACTGTCTTCCAGAACTGGTATGGTCATATCTCGCACTGGCAGCTGAACTTGGTACTGTAAGAGTCACCCACCTGGTGCTGGTTTTAAAGGCATGAAGGGAACTTTAGAGAGCAGCTGGGCTTGACACTGTGAGAGGCCAGGGGAGGCCATTGGTGAAGGTGCAGACTCAGTAGCAGTTGAAGGCCCAGAATGAATAGGTCATGTAAAAATGTTGAGGCTTGGCACCATGAAAAGAGCCCAGGAGAAGCTATTGTGAAAGTGCAGCCCAGTTGCAGCCAAAGACCCCAGTGTTCTGAAGATGCCAGTATTATGGGATGACCATGAAGAACAGTAGCAGCAGTGGAGTGAGCCATTTGGATTCTGGAGGACAAGCTGTGTATGCTGCAGAGGTCAGAGCCCAAGAAGTGAAAGTTCTTGCTACACAAGCCTGATGACCTGAATTTAATCCCAAACCCTTTGGAGGAGCCTAGAAGATTGTGAGTGTGCATTCCAGATAAGTGGATACTGATAATGTTTTTCTGCTGTCCAAAGGCATTGTGAAAAGCTTGATAGATGTTTGGTTTCATTTAGTCCTGTGCATTAGAAACTTTCGTGATTGTACCTCTTATAGCTTTGCTGGTGTAGTATTAAATTGTGTTGTAAAGGTAAAGTCTTTTATTTTTTAATCCAGAAAAGGGGTACTGTTGTAGAAGTTTGTATTTAGTTGTGTTTAAAATAGCTGCTTTTGTGCACTGTTGGAAAAAGGGATGCATACGCCTTGGCCTTTTGTATTGTCTGCAGGTGTTGGATTTCTGTGGGGGATGTTTGATTGCTTATGGTCTGCACCTGAGGGGTTCTGAATCAGTAAAACACATGAACTCAGACACTCAGGGTTCCACTGTCGAGTCTGGCACTGGCCAGGATGGTGGTTCCCTTTGCTGAGGTCTGGCAGTTTACATGTTTGAGAACTCCTCTTTGTCTTCCTTGGTGAGCTGCCATAGTAGGCGAACTACTACACTTATACACATTAAAAAAAAAAAATTAAAAAGAAGAACACAGGTATAGGTGAGAGAGCTGAGGTGAAAGTTCTTGCTATACAAGCCTGATGACCTGAATTTGATCCCTGGAACCCATGGTGGAAATAGAGAACCCGTAAAAGTTGTTCTTTGACCATGACATATGCACTGTGGCATTCATGCATAAACACACAGACTTTTTTTTAAAGATAGACAGTGGAGGCTGGAGAGATATCATAATGGTTAAGAGCACTTATTGGATCTTTCAGTTCCCAATACCCACATGGTGGCTCCACAACCATCTGTAACTCTAGTTCCAGAAAATCCAATGCCTTCTTCTGGCCTCTTTGAGAACCGGGCACACACAGTCAAAACACAGAGAGGAATAAAATTAAAAATAAAAAAAATCTAAAAATAAAAAGGTAGACAGTACCTGAAGAGTGAGACCTGAAGTTGTCTCCTTATCTGCTGCCTAGTTTCCTGCCCTGCTGCTGTGGTAAAACACTGACAAAAGCACTTATGAGACAGGGTTTATTTGGCTCACAATTCCAGATTACAGCCCACCATTTTAGGGAAGTCAAGGTGGCAGGAACTTGAAGGAGCTGGTCATATTACATTCACAGTTAAGAGCAGAGAACACTGAATTAATACATTCATGCTTATGTCACCTTCTTCACTCTTACATATTCAGGACCCCTTGCCCAGGGAATGGTACCTCCCACAGTGGTAAAGTATTCCCACCTCAATCAACACAATCAACATAACTGCCACAGGCCAACCTAATCCATAAAATCCTTCCTTGAGATTCCCTTTCCAGATAATTCTAGATTATGACATCCATGTATACACACATACACAAGAATTAACATATGTGGTGGTACATACTTATAATCCCAACAGTTAGGAGGTGAAGGTGGGAAGATCAGGGATTGAGAGTTTGAGGCTAACTTGGGCTACACATAAGACTCTGTTTCACAGAAAAGTTTGGCTGGACACTGTATTAGTTAGAGTTTCTATTGCTGTAATAAAACACAATGAGCTGGAAGTGATGGCACATGCCTTTAATCCCAGCACTCAAGGAGGCAGAAGCAGGAAAATCTCTGCTAGTCCAAGGCCAGCCTGGTCTACACAGCAAGTCCCAGGATGGGCAGAGATATAGAGACCCTGTCTCAAAAACCACACACACACACACACACACACACACACACACACACACACACACACACACACACGAAAAGGAAAAAAACCCATCATGACTAGAAAACAACTTGGGGCGGAAAGGGTTTATTTCAGTTAAAAGTTGTAGTCCATCATAAAGGAAAGGAAAGGAAAGGGGCAGGAACTCAAGAAGGATCCTGGAGGCAGGAACTGAACACCGGAGGCTTGAGGAACATTGTACCTGCTTGCTACTCAGGGCTTGTTTACCCTGCTTGCTTATACAACCCAGTACCACTTGCCCAGGAGTGGCATATAACTGAACTTTGGCTCCTTATTTTGTAACTGAAATCTGCTCTCCTGATCCTCCTGTTCTGCTTGTAACTGAATCCTCCTACTCTCTTTACTCCACTTGTAACTAAAGACTGTTCTCCTGCCCTGACAACTGTTTTCTTGCCCCAAGCTGGAGTGCCGCTTATAACTGAATGTTACTGTAACAGATTCCTAATTTGTACAAATTCCCACTCTAGCTTTAAAAAGATAGAAAGGAAAGAGAAATATTCATAGTCCATTTAGCTGTCCTTATCTGTCTGAAGCCTAAAGAACTGGACTAGCATCTATCTGAGGGCACTGAACTAACATGGATCATCTTCTAACCCTCTGTCCCTCCAGCTGCCACTGCCTCTTTTATATCATAAGCTGATCCCAGAAGTTCAAGTGGCATCCAATTAGACGGAAGGCTGCACAGAACAGACTTCTTGGCAAAGTCCCATTACAGTGGCACCACCCACAGTGAGCTGGGCAGACCTATTTTTATTGCTATACTATGGTTCCATGCAAGATACTAAAATTCCTAAATCATCTGTTGCTCTTTAAAAAATAATTATCCAATCATTAATTAAGAAAATGCCCCCACAGACTTGCCTAGAGGCAACATGATGGAGGTGCTTTCTCAGCTGAGGTTCCTCTTCCCAGGTAACGGTAGCTTGTGTCAAACTAACAAAATACTCAACCAGGACAGACACCTTTCTAAAGTCTCTCTCAATCCCTGCTTCTGAGCTTTGGCAAGTCAAATGACTACCACTCTCAAGCAGAAGATGCTTGGACATCCCAGTTTTTAGGACACTAAGCACAGCTAAGAATGAGTCAGCTGGCAGGGAGCAATGCTGAGTAGACAACAGTCATTTGATTTTTCTAATTAAAAAGCTTCTCAAATACAATAAAGGGAAGGGAGGCCAGATGCTCAATTAAAAAAGGGGGATGGAATGCTTGAGAGAGATAGCTCAGTGGTTAAGAGCACTGACTGCTCTTCCAGAGGTCTTGAGTTCAATTCCCAGGAACCGCATGATGGCTCACAACCATCTATAATGGAATTAGATGCCCTCTTCTGGCATGCAGGTGTACATGCAGATAGAGCACTCATAAATAAATCTTTAAAAAAAAAAGAGTATTAAAAAAATTAATTAAAAAAAGCTTCTAATCTGTCTTTCACATTTTGAATATAAGCTTCTTTTCCCATTAGTATTCTATTGATATTCTCGACTGGCTGCACTTAGAAATTGCTGGAACTGGTGAGTGATCAGATAGACATCTAGCTGATGAGCAGGAGTCTGATGGCTGTATTAGTTAACCTTCAAGTCATTATTAAGTGATTCAATCTAATGAGCCAAGTAATCTCTTTCTATATAAAAGTCTCTTTAAGGAAATTACAGGGTCTAGGGAGCAACTCACATGCAAAGAAGATCTCAAGCATGCAAAAACATTTTTCTAAAAATAATACAAAGCAGTAGAATAAACTGAAAACTAACTTGTATTTTATTTCCTATAAATATCTTGACAAAACTGACATTAATTTTGAAAACAAACGAGACCAAATCAGTCACAATCCTAATGCCGGACAGACCCGTCTCTATTGCTAGACTGGGGTTCCATTAAGATACTAAACTTCCTAAGTCATTTGTTGACCTTTAAAAATAATTTTTAAAAATCAAAAAAATGTAAAGTCACTATCTTTGAAGCTTAGCACCTGGGAAATGTGAGCCACTGAGTCAGTGCATAAGATTCACAGTGATAGCCAGGCATGGTAGCATATACTACAGAGGGCCATGAGCTCAAGACCAGCCTAGGCTATATAGGAGACCCAGGATGGATACACACACACACACACACACACACGCACACACGCACACACACACACACGCACACACGCACACATGCTGGCTGTTAACTCAGATTTCCCTGGAGAGGGGGTTCTGTCTGGGGCAACAGACTTACAGGCTGGAAAAGGCATGGGCTCTAGCAAGGTTTTTTTCTCTCATTTTGTTTATTGCCTTTTTTTCAGTCCCTACCACAAGGCTGCAACATAGTAGATGCATGGCTAATACTATAAAATAAAATAAAAAGTGGGCAGGAAGGTGCTTTCTAAAGCTAGGAACCTGCCACACCAAAGAACAGGGCTCCTGACTCTCTGGACCACAGTGAGCTTACTGCTCATAGCAAACCTACAGAGAAGAATAGTCTTTACATTTTCTGCTAAGCTTTTTAATATCCAAAATTAATTAAGGAAGAGATAGGTTCTTCTATCTACTTCTACAACCAGTCAGTTTCATAGTATGGAGTCTTCTGAAAATTCACTGCATACCCAGGAGTGGATAAGAATGGAAAAGAAACCATGTTTTAATATTGTTATTAAAAGAATGCCAACCTCATCAATCCCTGAAAGTCTGAGCAGTTCCCGGACTCCCTGTAAGACACTGTTAGAAGGAAGAAATGCTAAGAGCTATACTTTGATCAACATTTAGAAAAGAATCTCAAACAATGGACTGGGGGAGGTGAGAAAAGAGAAGGGAAAGCATCACTGCAGGGAGTCTCACTTAAAACAAGGCCAAGACACAGTATTGGAATAACTGGGTCTTTAAATATTACTGAGCCTTCTTCCTTTAACATTAATTTTAATAGGAAGGGAATTGTCATTCGAAGAAAAGAAAAATCGATGCTTTGCTCTGACCAGACAGACCCCTATAAAATACCATGGGGTGGCAGTGGCACACACCTTTAATCCCAGCACTTGGGAGGCAGAAGCAGACAGATCTGAGTTCAAGGCCAGCCTGGTCTACAGAGCTCCAGGACAGCCAGGGCTACACAGAGAAATACTGTTATAAAAAAAAAAAGCCACCCATATACCATAACTCTGTCCAGTTCATTACGAATGCCAATCAACATACATTTATTTTTTTTAGACTATTGCTTATAAGTGACATTCTAAATATAATAGCCATAGCCACCTTTCTCTGAGCGCTTCTTTTCCTGTATAACTTTCCAGTGACTGTCATGCAGATATTATGTAGTAGGACAAAAGACTGAGTTCCTATTACCAATCACTTCCAAACTGCTGCACTGTTCAGTCCTGTGTCTGTGAATAGCAGCTAAATGGAACCCTACACATCAGCCCACCCTAGTCCCTCCAATACAGGTGTTGTCCTTTAGCCAGGTCAGGTAATTTCTATCTGATAAACAATGCATGATGAGGCTAAACAATACATCTGCTCAAGAAGAATCAAGAATACTCATCTATCAAAAATACCATCATCTAGCCCAGTGGTACAGTTCTGTAATGTAGGCCTACAGGACCAACTCCTTTGAAGGCCAAAGGAGAAGGATCTCAAATTTAAGGTCGGACTGGGCAATCTAATCAAACCCCTTTTCAAAATAAAAAAAAAGATGATTTTGAGGTTAAGAGTACTTGCTGCTCTTCCAGAGGCCCCATGTTCAGTTTCCTAGTACCCAGCTGAGTTACAATTAACTGTAATTCCAGCTCCAGGCAATCTATTGGCCTCTGAGGGCACCTGCACACACATCGAACACAGAGACACATACAAATAAATAAACACGTTTTAAAAATCTTTAAAATGAAAATAAATAAATAGAGCAAGGGAGGAAAAAGACATAGAGCATAGCTCTGTAGCAGAATACTTACATAGCATACATATAAGAATAAGACCCTGAGGAGTTCAAGCCTCAGTACCTCACAGAATCCCACCCACCCCACCCCACCCCACCCCACAGCAAACAACTACAGATTTTCCTTCCCAAAGACAAGGAAAGACAATTTAGTTATGGTAACTTTTCTGGAAAATATTTGGCCTTCATGTCTCATTTAAATTCACACCTTATTCCTAAATTTATATTACAAACATTACAAGTTTATATACCTAAACCACATTCCCTTGGTCAACAGACAGCAGGCCTAGATTTGAATTCTGAAGCTGCCATTTAGAATGCAACTTCTTGTTGTGTGGTTGTTGTGTGTGTGTGTGTGTGTGTGTCCCACCTTGGCTTGCCTGGAATTGCTTGCTATGTAAATCAGGCTGGCCTCACTGCCCCTGCCTCGTGTGTGTGTGTGTGTGTGTGTGTGTGTGTGTGTGTGTGTGTGTGTCCCACCTTGGCTTGCCTGGAATTGCTTGCTATGTAAATCAGGCTGGCCTCACTGCCCCTGCCGCCTGAGGCTCAAGTATGTGCCACAAGCCAGGCTGCATTTGAACTCTTGATCCTCTGTCCTTTAACTCCCAACTGTTCAGATTATAGGATGTATACCACCATGCCTGGTGTTCGTCTTAAAGTTAGTAACAGTATCTAACTTTTGAGTGGGTGGCAGGATTAAGTGAGAATAAGCACTTAAAACATCCCCTAACACAGAATACTGAATATTGATCTCTGTTTATATATTACCCTAATAAAACAGTCTTAATAGTCAGACCAGATCAGATAATCCACAATAATCGAAGGATAACACAAGCGGGAACGTTAAGAAAGACTTGTTTTTGCGGTGTCCTTTTTCAAGATAGGCCATCTTCTACATGACCTAAGCAAGTGCTGACAAACAAATGGCAAGTATGGAAAACATTTTGAGGGACTGGAGAGATGGCTCTGGTGAAAAGCAGCACTTGCTACTCTCTTCAGAGGATTTGGGTTCTATGCCTAACACCCACCTGGTGGCTTATAATAATCTCTAACTCCAGTTCGAGGTAACCCAATGCCCTCTTCTGGCCTTCTTGAACACCAAGCACACACACTCTAAATAGTTGTCTGTAAGCAAACCTCATACACATTATAAAAAGAAACCCCCACATTTCCAAAGGTACAATAATACTGTGCAACAAGAAAAAAGAAATTCAAAAGTAGGGCATAGAGCTACACACCTGTCATCCTAGCATTGAGAAGGTGGAGGGAGGAAGGTCAGGAATTTAAGGCCAGCCTGTCTCAAAAAATAAAAAAAATTTTAAAAAGAAAAAAAATTCAAGAATTTGTTCAGCCAGGCTGTCAGACTCTGAACAGAGAAATCTGGCATAGCTAGTTAAAAAGAAGAGTATATGTATATGCATCCTGCCTAGACAGTTTTTTATTGTTGTTTTTTGCTGTGGTGTGGTGTGTGTGTGTGTGTGTGTGTGTGTGTGTAGGCTGGGCAGGATCTTACTTGGAGCTGAGGCTTGGTTTCAAATTCATGATCTTCCTGCTTCAGCCTCCTGAGTGCTAGATTACAGGTGCATGCCTCCAGCAGCTGACAAAAGCTGAGGTAGAACTATATATAGCCAGAAAATGGTTTATTCACATCCATTGTACGATATGTGTAAGAGCTGGAGGTGTGTAACTATTTTTAATTTAGCAACGTACTCTAAGAAAAATGATCTTGATGCTAAAATGAAAGCTTTGATGGAAATGGTTTAACTCCTGGAGTGTAACATCACAGAGAGACGCACATGTACATAGACATGCTAACTAGAATAACAACTACAGAAGATATTTAGCCAGCACTTACTGTGCTCCAGGCATTACTGGAGGCACGCTCCAGCACGTTTCTCAGATGGACTAAGTTATCCTCAGCATCAACACAGTTTAAGTATTTTATTGTCTCTACCCTCAAGCTGGAGAATTGAAGCACAGAGATCAATTGGCCCAAGCAAACTGATAACAACTGCCCCACAGAAATCTGGCATCAAAGCTCATGTTTTCAATCACTAGACAGAAAAGGCTGCCCACATAAATGCTGTATAACTTCTAAACTCTGATAGGTACCTAACATTCATTCATGAAGAGAGTTTGGATTATCTAGAATATTTGAATCCTGGACAATAAAAATATATAGGCTTCTGAAATTTTATTTGGTTACCACCTGACATACATCTGCAGTTACTCAAGTGAACAAGGCCCCATGGTGAGCCTGATATCACAGCAGCAGGCAGTATTTGGGGAAAAATAAGGGGAAGATAATTACTCTTGACAGACCATAGCAAGCATGGTCTCTGGTCAACTACCAGTCACCTTCAATTCTATCCAAGACTTGTTTTAGCATTCTTGCTGGTCTTAGGGTCCCATTTTATCTTTAAATATGATTGTATCCTCCTCTTAATCTGTGGTATTGAAAAATGTGCAAGGTTAAGTAGAAGCTGGGATTGAAAGTTCCGAACATTACGAAGGCACAGGTCATAACCACTCCCCTGACAAGACTGTAAGACTGGTTACACTATGGCAAATAATTCTTATTAATATGATTTTACTACAGCTTTTTTCCTTACCCATTAAACAAGGTTTTTTCCATCTTCTTCCATATTATCACATAGTCATTTTCTGGGTTTTCCTCTTCTCTATTACCTATGAGGGGAAACAATCTGTGAGCCTGGGCTGATACTGGCAAGAAAAAGGCACTTCCATAAATTTTAGAAAAGTTTTAGTATATTACAAAACAGTGAAATTCCTACAGCTTTTCAACACTGACATTTTAAAAACAGGAAACATATGACCCATGTTTCAGCTAAGAGCAACCAAAGGTTCAGTCATTTACAGGGAGAATAAGCCATAAATGCAAGCATTAAAGGTTCTCTCTTCTGACACACACACACACACACACACAAAGGATTTTTGTAAAGATCACACATTGTCTGCATATAACTTGAAACTGTCAGAACTGAAAAATCAAGCTAACAAAAATACTCAAGTATCAAAAGCTAAACTTATTTATACACAAGTGAAATGGATAAACGTTCGCAGAGAGTTGGAGATGACTCGTTTGTGTTAACGAGGTTTATGACTTACATGTAAGCAGCAACTATCTTTAAAAGCAACATATTCTGCGCACAAAGATATTGTATTTTGCAAAGATAACTAGAGTTTACAAGTTCAGTAAATTATACATGTAATCATTTTTCAGACTTGACATTTATTCAGTATTTAATAAAACTTGATTGGTGCATTAGCTTCTATGTAGCAGGATGGCAAATTCTGTTTTATCAGGCTAACAGTGAACACAAGAATTCCTCTTGGAAGAAACTTTCTTTGAGAAAATATGCACCCATGATGTGGGGCCCCACCTCTCAGGTCCAGTCCCCTTAGAGTGGGTGGTTCCCTGAAGAATGGCTGTCAAGATCCCAGAATGGTTGTCAAGAAAGGACATTGCTCTGCATTCTACAAGGGGAAGAACTTGTTGTTTTATCTCTAAAAGGGACTGGGCAAAGAATGATGAGAGGGACAGAAGAAAAGAGAAGAGCCAGTACAATAGGGCAAAGCTGGGATTGGGTGGGGGTGGAGAGCTCAGGCCAGGGACAGCTGAAAGTGTCTGCACATTAATGCAAAGCTAGGCTCTCTTTCCACCTCTATTTTGCTCCCTTTCTTTAGTTAGGTATACAAATCCACAATGCCGTGTGTGAATAGAGTCTTTCTGAGAGTCAAGGGTGCCAAGTTTCACATCTGGGTGCACTTGGTGCAAATCAGTAGCACAGAGCAAGAAAATGTGGGCCCGAAAGGCAGAAGGGGTGCAAGACTTTGAAACTCACAAATACTTTTAGGGAGAACTTTTATCTACTATATATTATAGGCTGCAGGTCTGAGGCACTTACCCAGGGAAACTACATTGGTACTGTATGGATGGAGTCTCAAATTCAAACAGTATCCCTCTCTCCCATCCAAACAACCTGACTTCCAAAGTAACAACACCCCCCAGAAGCTAATTACAGTTAAAACCAAGTACTTTCATTTTAATTCTAGATGCCCCACCTCCCAAGCTAACTCCATTAATCACCTCCATGCAACATGAAATTTATGCTTAATATCCTATATTTGATCTTAATCAAAAGGCCATGCTGGGCAAGGTAGCACATGCCTTTGATCCCAATGCTTTAGAGGCTGAAGCAGGGGGGATCTCTGAGTTTGCATCCACCTATATAGCATGTTCCAGGCTAGCCTGCTCTATGATGCTAAGTATAGAATTGAATCCAAGGTTTCCCTCGTCAGGCAAGTACTCTGAATAACACTGTATCTCCAGTATCTCCTTCAGTTTTCATAAGAGAAGCTGGGGCTGGAGCTCAGTGATAAAGTGCTTGCCTAGTGCAAGACCCTCAGTTAGAATCCCAGCACCACAAATATCAAGTGAGATTTGACTCCATATTTCATTACATCCAATAAGACACAAGGAGGATCTTGTGATGAAATCTGTTCATCAGGACACTTGAATATATGGTTTATAAGCTGTGAAACCTTAGACAACACAACTGTGACTTGGACCCCTACACATTCCCCATTATAATGGATGTAACATCAGCTATACTCCCAAAGATGCTGCAAAGATCAATAAGAAAATATGTATGAATGCATTATAAGCAGACAAGAAGTGTACATGTGTGATAGTATTCGGGTGAAAGGAGAACCTGGTATTCAAAATATTCCAGGAACTCTGAGCAAGCTGGGATGAAAGAGCCAGGTCAGAATTCAAAGAATCTGAAGTGTGTTTGGCATTTAGTTCTTCATTTTAGGTAAATAATATCTAGCTTTAACCAACAAGCTTCATAGGGGCTAGAGGACATAATTAGATGAGAATTCTAGACTGAAAATTCCCTCTTACCAAAAAAAAAAAAAAAAAAAAACAAAAGAGTTGGGCAATGGTGTTGCACGCCTTTAATCCCAGCACTTGGGAGGCAGACGCTGGAGTTCAAGACCAGCCTGGTCTACAGAGTGAGTTCCAGGACAGCCAGAGTTACAACAGAGAAACCCTGTCCTCCTCCGAAAAGACCAACAATAATAGTAATAATAACAGTAGTAGTAGTAGTAGTAGTAATAATAATAATAATAATAATAATAATAATAATAGATTAAATGAGCTAAGAGCAATGGCTTAGTATGACTGTGTTCTCCCTAGTCATACTAGTTAAATGCAGACAAAGCAATAACAAATTACATCTAGAATGAGCAGCAGCAGAGTTACAGCAACCACTTTAGCATGCATCAGGTTTCCCTTTCCTTCACTTCAGAATTCTAACCCTGCTTTTTATACCTCTACATACAATAAATATTGTTAATTGGAAAAGTCTAACCTTCCAACATACATTCACACTATTTTTTTAAAACTAATTCTGTCATTATAAAACACTCCTTAGAGACACTAGAAAATAGGCTGGGAAGATTGTTCAACAGTTAAGAATACTTGCTGCTCTTCCAAAGGACCTGAGCTCAAATCTCAGCACCTGTGTTAGGAGGTGCACAACTGCCTGTAACTCAGCTCCAGGGTTTCCAATGTTCTCTTTTGGCTTCCAAGGGCACCCCACCCCCATAAATAAATAATTTAATTTTAAAAGTTTAAAAAAGAAAGAGAGAGTGGGAGGGAAGAAGAGAGAGGGGAACGGAGAGAGACTAGACAGTGGGTCACAGAGATGGCTCAGTGGCTAAGAGCAAGGGCTGCTCTTGCAGAGGACCCAGGTTTGGCTCCCAAGTACCTGTAATTCCAGTTCCAGGGGACCCAGTGCCCTCTTCTGGACCCTGTAAGCATTGCACTCACATTTACATAGCCCCACCTAGACACACATAATCACATATATTAAAATTTTAAAGAAGAAACACTAAACAACAGTTTCACAAGCACAGAGCGTCAACTTTTAACAGGGAGGAGACATGGGCATGTCCACGGCACTCCTACCAGACATTGCTGTTGCTGAGGTGTTTTAAATACATTTGCTCTTATCAGGTCTCAAAATGAGATGGGTATCAGTGGCATTTTACAGAACAAAGAGTCAGACTGCTTAGTAAATGACTAGCCTACACAAGGCCAAAGAAATAGCTGCACCTTGGGTCAAGTGCTTTCCTGGTGCATCCCAGTAACTAAGGCACACAGTTTACAGTGTTGTGCCTATGGTTTGAAATTACTGAATTATCCCTTCCACAAAGCACTTTTAGCAGTGACTGAGCAAGGAACAGTAGTAGAAGAGAAACCCATTTAATGCTTGGTTTAAGTTCTTTAAAACATAAACACCTGGCCTAGTGTAATGGCTCAGCCCTGGCACCCTAGCACTCAGGCTGAGCCAAGGGAAATGCTTTGACTTCTGGCCAGCCTTGGCTATATATTTCTAGAGCCAGCCTCAGCTACAGAATAAGCCCCTAACTCCAAAAAACAAAAGAAAAAAATCTTTAAATGGTAAAGCATAGACTTTCTCAGTTTTAAAATTCACCAGAATAAAACTAGATCCCAACGAGGAAGAAAAATATAATTTTTAAATTTCACAAAACAGTAAATTAAGAAAACATTTCGTTACATAATCACCGTAGCACCATGGAGTAGTAAGAGGCTGTTTCAGAGAATACCACACAGGTAAAGAAAAGAGCACTGGAGAAGAGCCATTTCTACTCTTTGTCTGTAAATGGAATATTTGAGCTCTATTATGTTAACTTGTAAAACCCTTCAAATGTTATTATTCTCTGAGTAAGCTCTACCATGGGCATTAATCAAGGAGGGTATCAGAAGCTAAAATGAACTTGCTATACACAATTCTTCCACTGTAGCAAGAGTTTGCAACTGCCACAAGTCACCCACTTATTAAGTCTTATATTGAAACAGGACATCAAAAAAATAAGCTTTCATGGACCTAACACCCACCTTTAGCTCTTCCCCAGCAGTTATTCTACTAAGTGACACTATAAACATGAATCCACGAGAGGAAGCACAGTGACCAATGTTTCCCCTGACCCCCAACTCCTCAGTACAAAAACCTTTCAAATTTAAAAAAAAATTCTTTTTTTTCTTCTCTATGTAGCCCTGGCTGTCCTGGAACTCAGAGATCCACCTGCCTCTGCCTCCCAAGTGCATGAGCCACCACTGTCGGGCTCAAGAAAAATTATTCTTAGATAAGTCTTCAACCGATTCATAATTTTTAATCTTTGTAGGGGTATGCATGTGTGTGTACAATGTATGTGTGCATCCCTGTTTGTGAATACAGGCATATGCATGTAAAAATACCTGTGACAGTCAGAAGACAAGCTCAAGGAACAGGTCATGGCTGGGTGTGGTGGTGTACACCTTTAAACCCAGCCCCACAGAGGCATCCCAATATTTCTGAGTTCAAGGCTAACCGGGTCTACATAGAGAGTTCCTGGCCAACCAGGGCTGCATACTGAGATGTCTTTTCTTTAAAAGTAAAATTGTAGAGACTGAAAAGCAAATGAAATAACTTATTTACTTTAACCAAAAAAAGAAAGCAAAAACTTAAGAACATACTGAGGTGAAGCACAGAAAAAATTGAATGGAGCTAAGACACCAAAAAACCTGGAATGCCTGTGAAAAGGAGGACAGCAGGCAGAAGAACAGCAAAACCCTCTACCCCTAGATGTCCACTCTGACTCCTGGCGGCCACTGACTGAGGCTGGGAGGTTTATTCTTTAGAAAAATGACTAGAGAGACTCTGGGTTTAGACACACCAAGGGCAGCACAGAGGTGACAAAGGACAGGGGTGATGAAGGATATGCAGGCAGACAATAGTGACACATGTCTGTCATCTTGGCAATCACAAGTCTGAGGCAAGAAACTGATTTTGAGAGCAGCCTGGGCTACCTGGGGAAGGAGGGGAAAGCTAACATCCTGAGCAGTGAGGCATCCCTAGCTCTTTCTCCATTCTGTCTCCTAAATGCTGCACTCAGGCCTGCAAGCTCCACCATGAGGAAAATGCCTACAAATACCAACTACTACTAGCAGTAACCCCTCCAAAAACTGGGTCCCTGGTTAGCCAATTTGACAGTGAAGAACTCCAGTTAACTTTAAGAAGTCTGGCAAATCCAGCCTTCAGATTTTTAGTGGCTCACTCCTGTAAAAACAAAACATCTACAGTTATGTATTTAAGACAATTCTCTAAATGAAAGACTGAGACAAAGATGTCTTTTAAAACACTAAGCCAAGAGTAGTGGCACAGGCCTTTAATCCCAGCAGGTTCCAGGAGAGCCAGAGCTACATAAGAGACCCTGTCTCAAAAAACCCAAAACACCAAAACAGTTGGAGAAGGTTCAGTGGTTAAGAATGATTTTTGCAGTGAACCCAAGTTCAGTTCCCAGCTCTCATGTCAGGGAGCTCACAATGATTTTAACTACAACTCCAGGGGATCCAATGCCTCTGGGTGTTTGTGCACATACTCACACACAGATATATGCACATACATACACTTAAAAATAAAACTTAAAATTAGGGCTTTATTTTCTTGTGGGGATGGGAGGAAGTTGAAACATAATCTCAATGTAGCCCAGTCTGGCTTTAAACTCACAATGTAAGCAAGGACTGAGCTCCTTGGTGATGGTGATCAAACTCAGAGCTTTGTGCTTGTTAAGCAAGTACCCTTACAACTCAGCGACATCCCAAACTCCCAAAACAGTACTTACTGATCAAATGTTGGCTCTTTGTGGACAGGCAGATGAAACTACTGCTTAATATTTAATCAGTTTTCTGCCATCTAAAGCAACTGCACATGCAGAAACAGCCAGTTCTGATTTGTTTCCTCGTTTGAGACAGGATTCTCCTACAGCCCAGGCTAGCTTTGAAGCCTGATCCTCTGGCTTCTACTTCTCAAGTTGCTGGGATTGCAGGCAGATGCCACCATGCTCAGTGATTTCTGATATCTCTTGATAATCTATTTATTGAGTTTTGAGCACTGGAGGTTTTTTTGGTTTTAACCAAATTAAACCAAGTTCAATCTGGTAAAGCCACTTGTTACTGTTCAGCATTAATGAAGATGACAACTGAGAAAAGGTAAGTGGCAGGGCAGAAGTAACTGTGGCATAAGCCACAGTCTGTAAGTAGAATGTTTAGGGGGAAGTCTCCTAGAATTGGGAAGATGATTATGCTTTATATTTTAGCACAAAGTGAGATCCCCCATTTTTGTTTCCTGGTTTGAGACAGGATCTCACTATGTTATCCAAGCCAGCCTTAAAATCAAGAGATCCTCCTGGGCTAGCAAGATGGCTCAGTGGGTAAAGACATGTGGTATACAGCTTAGCTACCTGAATTTGGTCCTTGGACCCCAAATAAAGGTGGAAGGATAAAAGTCTGACCTACACACACACATTATGCACACATACATTATGCATTAAAATTTTAAGAAAAATATTTATCCAGGTGTAGTGGTGCACCCCTTTAATCCCAGCAGTCCTGAGGCAGAGGCAAATGAATCTTTGTGAGTTCAAGGCTAGCCTGGTCTACTTAGCAAATGCCAGGACAGCCAGGACTACATAAAGGCACCCTGTCTCAAAAAAATAAAAAAATAAAAAAAGAAAGAAAGAAAGAAAGAAGGAAGGGAAGAAAGAAAAGAAAGAAAGAAGGAAGGAAGGAAGGAAGGAAGGGAGGGAGGAAGGGAGGAAGGAAGGAAGAAAAATGCATAGGTGTTAGCATAGGCCTTTAATCCCAACACTCAAGAGGCAGATGCAGGCAGATCTCTGTGAGTTCAGGGCCAGCCTGGTCTACATAGGGAGCTCCAGGCCAGCCAGTGCTACAAAGTGAAACTATGTCTTAAAAAAAATATTTAAAAAAAAAAAAAAAAAAGAGGCTGGGCTGGAGAGATGGCTCCGAAGTTAAGAGCACTGGGTGATCATCAGGAGGACCCAGTTCAGTTCCCAGCACCCACATGGCAGTCACAACTGTCTCTAACTCCTATTACAGGGGATCCAGCATCCTCACACAGACATACATGAAGGCAAAATATCAATGTACATAAAATTAAAAAATTAATTAATTAAAAAATATTTTTAAAAAAGAATAATTTTAAAAATAGCAATCCTTCTATCTCAGTCTCCCTAGTATCTGAGATTACAAAAACATATGCTACCAAGCCAGTTTCTCTTTTTAAAGTGTTAGGAAAACACATTACTATACTTAAAAATGTCTTCTAGCTTAAAAGCAAAATCAACTACGTTTATTGTTTCATGCTCATAAGTGGAAAAACTTTATAAAAGAAAAAAGAATGAATGCCAGATCTTGGCACATTAGCCTAAAAGTTAAAACAATGTTAATCAAAATTACCGCAGGGGACTGAGAATATCTCAGTTGTAGAGGGTTTGCTTAGCATCATGCCACAAGGTCCTAGATTTTGTCCCCTAGCACAGGAAAGAAGGAAGAAAGGAAGGATGGCAATGAAGGAAAGGAAGGAAAGATTCCACATATATTAAATGTAACAGGAAAAGTAAATCCATAAAGGTAAAGGAAAGAAATCTATAAGACCACCTGGGAGCACTAAGTCTAAGAACACTAATAAAGAAAACATGTTAAGGCTAAAAGTGATGGGTTTGACTACATGAAGTCTGAGCATTTGTATTCAATAAAGAACAACATAGATAAAGTTAACAGATGATGCTGGGATGATATTCTTATGGCTTAAAACCAACCAGGGATTGTTCGATGGCGTAGATGTTAAGTTTATAGATTATTACAATCATATGTAATTTCTGGTTTCTATAAGAACCAAAGAACATACAGAGGCAATTCATACAAGGGAAGCAATTAACTGAAATATGAAATGCTCCAGCTCATTTAGTGCCTTATACAAGTTACACTGAGACATTATTACTGAATGGCAAAAACTAAAAGTGAGGACGAGACTAAGTACTGAGGCAGTTACAGAAACGCCACGCTTGTAAAGTAAAACATCTATTCAGTTCCTAACGGTACTTAGGCCACCATGGTGATCCGTAGTGGGTCTGTGTCCTAGAAATTCTAAAACATGCCCATATTGGTCACTATGAAACTGCTACTGGTAGTATTGTTTACAGTAGCCTAGGTACCCATTGCTATGAGGATCTATGTACACCATGGAATACTATGCTACAGTTAAGACCAATTAGCTAAGTCTGCATCCAGCATAAATAGATCTTCAAATAGTAAACAAAGTAAAAACCAGAGTAAGATGGCATTTCCAGGAGATTCTAAAGCCAAATTCTACAGTAGTAAGGAAGTACCAGATATTTTGTGATAAAGATAAACATACAACCCCCCCCTAAAATTACTAAATAGTCTACAAAGATGCATATAGAATTAAGAGCTTATTGAAGACACATCAGAGAGAGTTCCATACGGAAGGAATATGGGAAAGGTGAAGGGAAGACCTTTGTCTACTGAAGCAAGAGTATCCAAACCATGGGAGCACAAAGTGCTTTGTCCCCAAGATGACCTGATTTTGATCCCTACGGTAGATCATACATCAGTAAAAGAGATCCAACTCCTATCCACAATTATCTTCCAATCTACACACACACACACACACACACACACACCATAATAAAGTCTTTTGAAGGGGCCTCAAACTCAGAAGTCCGCCTGCCTTTGCTACCACCCTGGGTATAATTAAAAAAAAAAAAATCTTAAAAGGGCTGGGTGTGGTAGCACAAGCCTTTAATTCTACGCTGGGGAAGCAGAGGCAGGCAATCTCTGTGAGTTTGAGGCCAGCCTGCGCTACAGAGTGGGTTCCAGACAAGTGAGGGCTACACAGAGAAACTCTGTCTCAAAAAAACAAAAACAAAACAAAAGAAATAAAAAGCAACAACAAACAAAACTTAACTCCCAAAACTTAAAAAAAAGAAACACTTTGCACTCATGCATATATTAATTTATGCAATAAAAACTAAACCTAAATACCTCTTACATGGCAAGAGTTACATTTAAATAGAAAATTTTCTTATTTTTAATTAAAATTACACTTTTACTGGGCATATAGGAGAAAAGTAAATTACACTAGAATATATATATATATATATATATATATATATATATTACAAAATGAAAAGCTCAACATATGTATGTGTGTTGGATGCACTTGTCATTGTAGGTTCATATATGTGTGCTCCTGCATGTGTGTGGATATGCAAATGGAAGCCAGAAGTCAATAGCAGGTATCCTTCCTGATCACTGCCCCGCGCCCCTTTCACTCTCGCTCATTTTTTTGTTTTTTAAGATTTCTTTATTTTATTTATATGTATGAGTGTTTTGTTTATATGTGATGTATGTGCACTACATGTGTGCCCCTGAAGGACAGAAAAAGGCATCAGATACCTAGAACAGGTGCTGGGGATTGAATGGGAAAAGCAGCCTGTGTTCTTAACTGCTGAGCCATCTCTCCAGCCTAGAATCCAACATTCTTAAAACAGTTTTACCAAATGAAGTTGTAACCAAACCCAGGGCCTGATACATACTAGGCAAGTGCTATATTCCACTAAGCTAGATCCCAAATCTTTCATTTTTTTTCCCATAAAATAGAAATATATCGAGAGTTAAATGTGGTGGCTCATACTTCTAATGCCAGCACTTAGGAGGCCGAGGCAGAAGGATCAAAAATTTAAGACTAGGGCTGGAGAGATGGCTCAGTGGTTAAGATCACTGACTTCTCTTCCAGAGGTCCTGAGTTCAATTCCCAGCAACCACATGGTGGCTCACAATCATCTGTAATGGGATCCGATGCTCTCTTCTGGCATGCAGGTCTATATGCAGACAGAACATTCACATAAATAATTAAGTCTTTATTAAAAAAAGAAATAAAAGAATTCAAAACAATCTACATAGCAAACTCAAGGTCATCCGGGCTATATGAGATCCAATCTCCACAAAACAAAACAAAAATACTAAAAACGAGAAAAAGAGGAGGAGGAACTGTTAAGTTCTTTAATCAAGTTGGGATACAAAAGCAACTCTAAAGTTCTAGTGACTGCCACCCCTCAGTCTCTTACACCTCCACTGGGAAAACAATTACTTTCTTGAAGAATTTCCCCCCAAAATACATTCTAATTGCTCAGGAATCTTCTCAGCAGATTATTGTGTTGTAAGAGATTTCACAGACAGACTGCCTGATGCCACATAGGTGCTCATGGTGGCTCAGTCAGAAAAATGCTTAACACACAAGCGTGCAGACCTCAGTTCTTCATACAAAGCAAGGCTTGTTGGTAATTCCCTTATAATCTGAGGAGTGGAAAGGTGGATACAGGAGGATCCTGGGGCTCTTTTGGCTGGCCAGTCCCAAGCCCCAGTGAGAGACTCCATCAAAAAACATCATAGATGGCTACGGAGTTTGACCTCTGACCTTCACTCACACAGACACACTCCACACCATCTTAGCATAGGACATGGGAGTGGGGGTTGGGGGGGGCACTGAGAGCCTTTTACCTTATCTCTTTTCTCTGATTTTTTTAGACAAGGTCTAGCTATGTTAGCCCAGGCTAGCTTAAACATGTGGCTGTCATCTTCCCTCGCCTCCTCACTGCGGGCAGTACAGTGTGAGCCATGTCAGACTCTGTACTCCTCTTTTTATCTCAAGTTTATGAATAAAGGACAGATTTGTAGAAAGGGATATACACATCTTACATTCCAATAAACACTGCCAAGTTTACCTCCAGGAAAAGTCTCCACAGTATGCAAGGCGTTCAGCTTTCCCATATCCCCACCCTACTTCCTATCACTTGACTTTTAAAATCTTCGTTAGTCTTATGAGTAAAAGGGTAGTAATTATATGTTTCAATTTATATTTGTATGTTTGAAACTACTGAATTTAAAGTTCAAGTGGATTTTACAACTAATAATAGTTATAGACTAAGATGAACTACTTACAGAAAAAAAAAAATTCAAGAGCCACATTAACAGTGTAAATGGAGAAGCTAGTGTTACTTGACCAACTAGGGATTTCTGCATGAGGCATACCATGACGTCAACCACAAATGACATAGATGTGTCATTAAGGTATACTTACTTGCCTTTACTTACTTACTATACTTACTTGAAACACAGTGGCAAGCTCCTTAGGCTTGGCCATACATTTGGAACCTTTAAGAGTGCATTTGGAGCCAGGCAGTGGTGGTGCACGCCTTTAATCCCAACACTTGGGAAGCAGAGGCAGGCAGATCTCTGTAAATTCGAGGACAGCCTGGTCTAAAGAGTATGTTCCAGGGCAGCCAGAGTTACAACAGAGAAACTCTATCTTGAAAAAACAAAATACAAAACAAAAGAGTGCTTTGGCTCCACAGTCATGCATTCCTGTCTTTATGGATTTACTTATTTTTGCTGCTATGACAATAGAACCTAGGCCTTGCCCATGTTTGGGAAGTGATGAACCACTCCTCTAGCCTTTAGATCTCTTTACTGATAATATTTCTCTGATCGATACACTTTGATGACATTTTATGTAGTCTTTTCTAGATGTTATAAAGTAAAAGGGGCAATTAGTGTCTAATCATGAGCATCCAATAAAATTATAGGTAGCTGTAATGAACATAAGAAAAGGAGCAGAAAAGTAAATGTTGGGACCAGTCAAACTGGCTCAGTGGGTAAAGGTCTTTGCCACCACACCTTACAACCTGAGTTTGATCCCTGGAACCCACATAGTGGAAAGAGAGAATTGACTCCTACAAATTGTCCTCTGACCTCCATAAACATTCTGTGGCACATGGATGCAGACAACACCCATATACTAAATAAATGTTGCCCGTTTTTTTTTTTTAAGAGTAAATTTTAGCATTGGCTATCCATAAGGATATCCTAGACATTCTGGGGTTTTTCCATAATGTGGCGGATTGGATAGGAATGGCCCCCATAAGCTCATATATTTGAAAGTTTGGTCATCAGGGAGTGGCACCACTTGAGAAGGATTAAGAGGTATGGCCGTTGGAAAGAATGTGTCACTGGGGGTGGGCTTTGAAGTTTTAGAAGCCCATGCCAGGCCCAGAGGCTGTTCTTTTCCTGCTGTTCTTTTCCATATTTGGATATAGAACTCTCAGTTACCATGTCTCCCTATATGCCACCATCCTCCCCACCAAGAGGACAATGGATTAACTGATAATGGATTAAACTGTAAGCAAATCTCAGTTACAATTCTTTCCTTTATAAGAGCTGCCATGGTCATGATGTCTCTTCATAGCAATAGAACACTGACTAATAGATTTAAAGAGTTACTTTTTTAATGATTTACTTATTTATTGTGTATGTGTACATACTTGCATAAGTTTATGTGCATTACATGGGTACAGGTGTCTGAGGAGGCCAGAAAAGGGTGCTAGATTCCCTGGAACTGCAGTTATAGACAGTTGTGAATGGGAACCAACCTAGATCTTCTACAAGAGCAATAAGAATTCTTAACCACCGAGCCATGTCTCCAGCTTGTTATTTATTTATTTTTCTTCTTTTAAATTTTCATGTGTATGGGGCAGTGGAGGTTATGTGCACTAAGTTTATGTGCCTGCAGAGGCCAGAAGAGGACAATGGATTCCCAGGGGTTGGAGTTACAGATTGTTTTGAGTCACCCAAAGAAGGTCCTAGTCCTCTAGTCCTCTGCAATGCTTATGTACTATAACTATAATTACTTTGAATTCTAATTTGTTCTGCCTCCACTTCCCAAGTGCTGGGATTGTGGGCATGCTCCAGTACACCAGGCTGGGATTTGGGTTTATAAAAACAAAACATTAATTCAGACCCTCAGAAGACTCTATAAGTGCCTGCATAAAAGAAATGCCCTCTGTTCACAAGTGTTGATTCACTGTCAAAGGCTCAATGCCTATGATGATAAACCTATTAGCAATGAGGACTAAAATAAGCTATTCACACATTTTCTTACCCCATATCTTGATGACTTCCTCCAGGTAATAATTTTTTTCAAGGAGAATCGAATTAGCTCTAACAAGGACTTTGACCTTACTACCCTGATGAATCAGTAGGTATTATTATAAAAATAAGTACTATAATTTATCTGCCATTCTAGAAGTGCTTTAGCTCAAAAGTGATGAACCAATAAAACTCTACCCATCTTTACTTTAATTTTCAAATAAAATTTACATTCACAAGATAAACAGATCCTTCGGGCTTTTGCTGCTTTAACATCCCTCCACAAGCCTGTGCAAGTGAACAAACACAAATGACCCTACACATCTTACCCATGTCAGAAACTGAATGAAGAAAGAACAGGACTTCAATATGACATGCTAAAACCTAGCTATATTTTATATTTTGGTCACTCAGTTGCCTTTTGAAAACGTTGATACAAAGGTGTGACCGTATTTCCTTTGGGGAAAGAAGAGCAAAGTATCTTCTAAGCAGAGGAGACAAACATCTTCCTAACTTACCAGCAACAAACAGTGCTGCCCTCCCAGCACCGCCCAGACCCGGGCCCAGCAAGAGTAGCACGGGTGGCTTCTAAAGATAGTACTGGAAGGCCGCTATTCTTCTAATGGGGCGGGAGCATTAAAGACCAGTTTCCTGGGCTCTAAACTATGCAGAGTGCCCAGCTAATCCTCCCCAAATCCCACAGCACAGTAGTGGGGGTGGGGAACAGCGCACAAAATATCAAATTAAACCGCAGGCAGTAGTAGCTCTGGGTTACAGAAGGTCCTAACGTTCCTGTATCTAAGGAAGGCGTGGTGGAATGGGAGAGAGATGCGTATAAAAGCCTTTCAAAACCATGCAAAAATAATTTTTACCCTGATCCTTCTGATGTGCTAGCCAATATTTGCCCCCAATCATTTGTCAGCCCCCACTGCATGGAAAGCATGGAGTAGCAGGCATTTTCACACAGCGAGGTTGGGAGAGATGCTACTAGAGTGTAAATTACTAATTAGCTCAAAGGAAGACAAAGAGAGAAAATACCTGTCACAGAATGCTGTTTACAACTTGACACATAATAAAAACAACCCTGAACATTACAGAGGAGCCCTTACTTTCCAGACTTCTATTAACATGTGAATGGAAAAGGACCGGTATTATAGTCTTTAAAAACCATCCATGTCTCAGAAACAATAACACATGACTAGAAACAATGCTTCCCAAATAATTTGTAATCTTCTCGTCCTTATGAAAGGGAAGTGTTTCTAATTATTACAATCAGTTTTTATAAGGAGCTATATCTCATAGCTCTGATAACAGCTTAAGGGGGGGAGGGGCGAAGCCTACAAGTTCTGTGCTTCACGTTTGTCAGAATGCAGCTAATAGTCCCCTAGATTAAGTTAGACAGGCCTTTCTACATTTACACCTGTAAAATCTTGAACACTGGAGATTGTCTGGATGTGAGATGGGATCAGTTCATTTCCTTAAGTGAAAACAGTGGAAAAGATTCAAAGTTTAGGTTGGAGAACGTTGCCGTGTTACTATTTCTATGGGTCCCCTCACAGAAATATGCCTCTGTAAGGCAGACCTATTTGTGAATCCCAGTCAACATTCTGGAGGCTGAATCTTGTGTGTTGGTCCTTTTAAGCTCCTTAAAGCTGCATAAAGATCTTCAAAGTAGGAATTTCACCTCAAATATTTCATGGCATGGCTTAACAGCTCTGTTTCTCACACAATCATCATCATGAAACATCAGCAGCTAGCGTGTCCTAAGGATGTTCCCAGGAAGTTCCCAATAGAAAAGCATTTGACAATACAATTTTCTTGTTAATAGCAGGGGCCTACACATCAGTCATTCACAGGTGATAGAACCTTTCCCAGCATCTACTAAAGAAAGCACACTATATAACCTGACAAAGTCCTCCTAATATTTACTTATTTAGGTTTCTTGAGACAAAGTCTCACTGTTAGCCCAAGCTGGACTGAAACAATGTTGCCCTGGCTGACCTGGGATTTATGGCAATCCTTCGCTTCAATCTCCTAAATGCTGGGATTCCAAGTTTTGCACCAATACCTCTGACTTCTAAATTCCATCTTGACATCACTTTACCCTAAGAGCTTTGACTAAAATAAAATATTAATAAAATAAAATTAATAAAATATATTATTCCTTGTCATTTTTTTCCAAGATAGATATTTATTTGTATGTTTATTTGTTTATTTTGAGACAAGGTCTTTCTATGTAGCCCTAGCTGTCTTGGAACTTACTATGTCGATCAGGCTGGTCTCAAATTCACAGAGATCTTCCTGCCTCTGCCTCCTGAGTGGACCACCCACCCAGCCCCTATTTTTACTTTTTATGAGCGTGAGTGTGTTTGCCTGATTGTATTTATGTTTGTATGTATGTATGCATGCATAGCACATGCATGCCTGGTGATGCTGGAAGTGTAAGAAGTCATAAGATTCCCTGGAACTGGAGTCATAGGTGATTGTGAGCCGCCATGTGAGGATCAAATCCAGGGCTTCTACAAGAACATCAAGTGCTTTTAACCATAGAGCCATCTCTTAGCCCCTTTAAAAAAAAAAAAAAGGCTAATTTTATTTGTTTTAAATTATGTATCTCTCTGTGTGTGTATATACATGAGTGCAGGTGCCCTTGGAGACCAGAGCTATCAGATGCCCCTTTTGCTGAAATTACAGGCTGTAGCAAGCTGCCCAGCTTAAGTGCTGGGTATTGAACTCAGATTCTCGGCAAGAGCAGTAAGTACTCTTAACCACTGAGCCATCTCACCAGTCCTCTCCCTTTTCTTTTTTAAAATAAATGCATTCATATTAACTTTCTCCTATTTTTATCTGTTTAGAAATACTTAGAAAATGATAAAGCAAATCAGGTGAATGAACTGAAAACAAGTGGTGATTTTTTGAATAAAGTCATATAAAATTTCTTTGTATTATCTCTATAACTTTCCTCAGGATTAAAAAATTGTAATAAGACCAACAGCCATCAAGAATTAGTTTTGCAGGTCATGGTAGTGAGAGACCAGCAGTTAGACAGACTCCTTGACAGATACACAGATAGGAAGAGGGGCCACAGCTAGGTAATAAAGGTGTCAAGTTTCCAAATGGCCAGCTTCTTCCTCACCCTTCAGACCTGACAGGAGAGCCTGGCAGCTTTTGGCTCTCCCAGAAGGCTCCCTGCTGATGGACAGGCTCCACAGGTTCAAGGCCAGATCAGAACATATCACACAATAGTTGCAGACCAATCAACTGCCCAGTATGTCTTCAAACTGAGCAACCCTAAAGCAGAGAGGGAAACTCTTCAGAGGCCTTAAAACCCCCAGTCCTGAAGAAGAAACTGGATTTGGGGCTTTCTGAGTGCCCCCTCTGCTTTCCAGAGGCACTTTTTCTCTGTGTGCCTGTGGCATGAGTTTCCTCAGCCCCAACATATGCTTATTTTCAACTGTCATTCTGTCTGTGGTGCCTGAGATCTCTCTGCTGCTACCTGTTGTGCTTCAGATGTTTCTTGCCTTTTAATTCTTTAACTGTATCGGTGTAGCACATCAAGGCACAGACCTGCACTTGGAGAACTTGGAAGGTGGAGGCAGGAGGGTCAAGAGTTCAAAGCAAGTTTCAGCTACATGAGACCCCATTTCAAACAAACAAACAAATACACCTTAAATCTCAGCAGGTGGGAGGTAGGACAGGCACATCTCTGTGAGTTCAGGCCAAGCTATTATACATGTGAATTTCAGGCCTGCCAGGGTTACACAGTGAGACCCTGTCTCCAAAAAAAAAAAAAAAAAAAGTTAGCAACAGAAGCCAATCACAGGGTTGCTTCTGGTGACAGTTTTCAGGTTTGGTTAAGGTAAACACTCGGTAGTTGAGTTTGCTCTCTGTCTGTTTGAAGGGAGCATTACTCTGCACTCAGGCTCGGCTAGAACTCACTCAGGTACAGGTTGTTCTCAAACTTGTGGTTAATCCTTCTGCCTCAGCCTCCCAAGTGCTGAGATTCCAGGTGTAAATCAGCATACTCAACAAGCTACTTTTAAAATTTCATTTCATGAGTAAGTTGATTTATTTTGCCAAGTGAAAGCAAAAATGTTTTAAGACAGGCATACATAAAGAGAAAATAAAGAAGAAAAAAAAAACAAAACAATGTTCTGAACAGATTTTTACTTATAGATATCTGCACTAAAGCATAACTTCCATTTTTCCTCAAACAGCAATAATCTTTCAACTAAGTAAAAAATATTTTCCCAACTTCAAAAGTAGACTTGCAATTTACAACACAATAAGGAACTATAAAATTGATTTTGGGTTATCGGTTTTGTAAAAACAATTCTGGAATAAAAAATTAAAAGCACAGGAGAACTTTGATGTAATATGTATATTAGACATCACATTATGGTGTCGGCCCTAGGCTCACCACTTATAAAGAAACTGAGAAGGACGGCTTATGGTGGCAAGCACCTGGACTCCCAGAACTGAAGTGAAGGTGAGAGGATTAAGAATTCAAGGCAGAAGCACGAGGCCAGCCTGGTCTATAGAGTAAGTTCCCAGACAGCCATAGTTACAACAGCAAAACCCCGTGGGGGGGGGGGGGGAGGAATTCAAGGTCATCCTTTTTCATACATAGAGTTTCTGAGTTCTAGGCCAATCTGAGCTATATGAAACCCTATCTCAAGAGAGGACAAAGAGGAAGAAGACAGAGGGAGGGAGGGGCGTTTCAGAACAGAACTACAGATCATTTTAAAGACTGGCAAAGACCCACTAAAAGGACTAATCTCACCAGGTCAATGACCCTGGTGGACAACATATTAGGAAAAACCACACTAGTCAAAACAAGTGGACGTAACCAGAGGAGACTCTGTTCGCAAAATGCCTCCTCCATCACCTGGCTTTTGAACTACAATAAAGATTAATGGGGGCTAGCCAGAGACATGTCTCAGTTGGTAGAATGATCCAAGTTTAGGTCCCTAGTATCCACATAAAAGAACCAGACAGGGTAGCATTTGTCTGTAACTCTAGCACTGGGGAGGCAGAAATGGCAGATTCCTGGAGCTTCCTGGCTGGCCAGCCTAGCTTAGTCGGTGAAGCTGAGATTCAGTGAGAGACCATGTTTCAGAAAAGAGGTGGGGAGTGATTGAGGAAGCATACACACACCTGCACACATGGATATATATGCACACGGAAGACTGAGGAGCTAGGAGTCTCAGTAGTAGAGCACATGCTTAGTGTACATGAAGCCCTGAGTACAATCCCCATCATCAAAAGTAAAATAAAGAGTAACTGTATCATTGAGTTAATAATTGACAAAAATAGTATTTGTGCTGAAAGGCTACTAAGGACCAAATATGTCTTTGTAGAAATAGGCGAGTCACTTTATCCCAAGGGACCCTTTATTTTAGTACAACAACTAGAAGAAGCCCTGCTTCAGAATTGCTGTGAGAAGCTGACTGATAGCAGGATCTGGTACAAGAGGGTCGTGGATCTCACTGATAGTTCTGCTAGTAGAGAATAAGTGAGTTTTCGTCCTTTGTTTGCTTGCTTATTCATTTTTAAGACGAGGTCTCACCTTAGAGCTCAGACTAGCCTAGAACTCACTATTTAGTCTAGGCTACACTCAGACTCCTGGAAATCCTCTTGCCTTAGGTTCCTGAATGCTGGAAATACAAGCATGGGTTACCACAGCAGCTGGAATTAAGATTTTATAAATACCACAATAAGCAGACTTTTTTATTTTTTAAGTAAAAGACGGACGACAAGGCAAGAAGAAATAAACACAAATATAGCATTAAGTGTGTGCTGACTAGAGAATAAATAGACTTTTCTGAAACTAATTAAATGCTAGACGGCTGTCCTGTTACCACTGAAGATTTATAAGAAAATAGGGTGACTTTTGATCTACCTTGGATGATTTAGGTGGGATATTGACTGAAGTTGCAGGATAAACCAGTGGTTCTTTCAAGGTCTCTTCCCATCCAAAGACTCTAAGATTAGCCAGAAAAAAAGATTATGTACAACCTACTTATCCAAATCTGAAAAATACAAATGTTTTATGCTTAGCAAATAAGTTTATAACCAAAATAAAAGTTAAGTTCTATTGATATCTGGATATGGTGGCCACAAATAAGCTGCCTCCTTTGACTAACCTTGTGGTTTGTATTTACAGACAGACAGACAGATCACATTTAGACAACTGCATCATTAAAATGGCAATACGTTAAACAGAGCACAGCCAGCCTAAACACAGCTACAAAAGCATGTGCACACACCTCATGGAAACAGGTATCTCATATTAAAGCCACTCTTCATTTTCAAAGTTAGTATTTCCAGACTAATCTCAAATTAAAGCAGCAAAAATTTGCAATTAAATTCTTTTTCGCTGGGCAATGGTGGCTCACGCCTTTAATCCCAGCACTCTGAAGGCAGAGACAGGTGAATCTCTGATTTTGAGGCCAGCCTGGTCTAACGAGTGAGTTCCTGGGCAGCCAGGGCTACACAGAGAAATTCTGTCTTAAAACACCAAAAATAAATAAAATAAATATTTAAAATTTTTTCCTGTAAGTTGCTAAATAATCTTACCTAAACTGCCTGAATCCAGAAAATAAACCATGAACTATATAAGCTTGCCCTTAACCCAGTGTGTGTGTGTTTCTGATATCCACAATCAAAAGCAATCTTTGCTAGCCCTTACTAAAGCTAGAAACCTAAGTTTTGCTACTTTTGCAAACATCCACCAAACAAGAGCAATCTAAAACCACACAACTTTGGAAAAGGAGGCTTTTCTTTTTAGAGATTGTGCTAACCACAACGGTGGGCATTTGCTGCTCCTTCTCTTTGTTTTTTCCCAGGCTGGCCTCAAACTCACTCATGTAAGCAAGGCTGACCCTTCTTCCTTAGGAGCACTAGGATGACAGGCATGTACTACCATGCAGTACTAGAGGATTAAATACAGGCCTTCATAGATGCTAGGCAAGCACTCTACCAACTGAGCTACATCCCCAGTCCCTAGAAGAAGGGTTGTTGAGTTTTGCTGTCTTGCTTGCAGTGCTAAGGACCAACCCAAGGCCTTACACATGCTAGACAAGTGCTACACCACCAGCAACACCTGCACCCTCTATGTGGCTTCAAGAGGAAAAAGGCATCATTGTGTATCTGAATGTACACCAATGAAACAACTTCAAGAACAAGTCTAGAGAGATGGCTCAGTGGTTAAGAGCACTGGCTGCTCTTCCCAGAAGGCCCCGGTTATATTTCCAGCACCCATACACAGCTCACAACTGTAACTCCAGTTCCTGGGGATCTGACTCCCACTTCTGCAGTGTCCCTCTGCGGCACCAGGCATGCAGGTGGTATACATACAAGCAAAATGCCCATACACATAATATAAAACAAATTTTTAAAAAGACTCTCAAGAATAGTTTGTACCCCCGTCCCTTTAAAAGTAAATTATACATTATCTTTCACATTATTAAATGCAAAGTAAATATTCATTCATATTCTTAGCTAATATGTAAACACTTTAGAGTGAAAATCATTAAAACACACTACCAAGAAAGAATAGCCTAAATTTTGTTCCCACACCTCATCATCCCTTTAATTTCCAAAAGGGTCTTATTGGGCCAGTGAGATGGTCCGTTGGGTAAAGGAGCTTGTTGCCAACCCTGACAATCTGAGTTCAATCCCCAGGACCCACATGCTGGAAAGAGAGAACCAATTCCCAAAAGTTGTCCTCTGACCTCCACATACACACATATAAATACATTTAATTGTTTTAATTAAAAAGATAAGAGTCTTACAAATCAAAAAGTTCTAAAGAAAATCAGTATGCCCTTCCTAGTCACAATTATAAAATACAACAGGCAGGGAGACGGCAATCTTATCTTGAAGAATTGCCTTCATAAAAGGTACTCATGAATGTATTATGTAATTTAAAAGATGAGTCCACAGCTCTAAATTCTCCACAATTCTACCCTCCACCTTTCTTTAACCTGGGGAGTAAGTAACTACACCATGAAAAATGTTCCCCACAAGCAGAAAGCAGCTTAGGAATTCAATGTCCTCAGAGCCCTGACTTACATCTCCCCCTCAGTGAGTATCCCTGGTTGATAAGCACTTTTCTCTGAAATGATTTCTCCATATTCTTCAGTAGCTGAAAACAATTAAGCAGAAATCTGGCTGATTAATGAAAACAAAAAGAGTCTTAGCTTTCTCTATCCCAACTCTTCAATGGAAAAGAAAATGCTGTCCAGACACCCTGCCCAACACTTGTCAGAAATAATGCTGCTACACCACCCACCAAACTATCACCTTACACAGGCCTGTTAGAAATAAACACAACTCATGTACACCTTTAGCACAGCATTAGTGAAGTCGAAGAGGTTTTTAGCACCCAAGGCTGCCACATTTTCTGTCATGCAAGAACAAAATCAAGTAAAATGGGTCTCATCTTTTCAAAGTGGACATGAAAGTCGATTTTCAAGCAATGAAAGATGGAAACTGGATCCAAGACTCCTTGAAAAGAGAAAAAGGTTTCTGGAATTTCCTACTTTTAAGGACAAAAGGACTCACAAATTCAATACACATTTCTCTTAACAAAGAACCCCTATGCTGCACCTCCACCTGGGCCCCTACTTTTCAGTTTTTACCCTTGTTTCTAGGTCCCCTTTCACTCACCATGGTTCCTTATCTTCTGCACCAAAGGCCCCCTACACTGGATTCTTCACTACAGCATTGTGCACTGCCCCTTCCAGACCTTCTGGGGCACCTCAGGGCAAAAATGCACATTCGGTCCCCCAGTTCTACATTCATCAGGACTCCCAGCTTCCCTTAATCTCATTTCTCTTCCCTTACTCCCCACTCCATCCTTTAAATTCCAGGACCCATCTCTTCCTCGCTCATCTTTTCAGGATGCTTTCAGCCTGCCTTTTCACTCCACTATCTTTTCCTTGCTGAACCTCTCCAATAAACAATTCCCAGTTTCCCTGTCCCAGATCACCATCCCTCCCTAAACCCCGCTTCTAGCGCCCTTTCAGCTTTTTCTCCCAGAGCTGCCCTATTAACGCCCAGCTCTCGGCTTGCTTCCCTTTCGCCCTTCCACTAACGCTCCAATTTCTGACCGGTTCTGATCCAGGTCTCCTTCTGTCTCCCCCACTTTTCAGAATTTACACCCATCACCCAGCTACTGACCCACACCTTGTCGATCCCACCCCAGCGGATCCCAACCCTTCAGCTCATCCCCGGCTCCGCACTTAGTTCACACCCTTGTCACGTATGGCTCTTAATCGCTCTCTCTCCCCTACTCCCAACTACTACCCCGGCTCTGCTCCTTCCTTGTCTTCCACTTGCAACTCTTCTGCCCCTGGTATCTCTCACCCCAGCGCTACCCACCTGCCGAGCCTTGCCTCTTCAGACCCCTGCTCCTAGCCTTGACCCCGGATCCCTGTTCCCAATCCTGGGCTTCCTAACCACATCCCGGGGCCAGCTTGGCTTCCTTTTTCACTCCTCCTCGCCACAGCTTCTAACCCTTTCTCCTAATCCTCATCTCAGACTCAGCACCCACCCCCAGCCTGCCTTCCCCTCTCTCCCCTCAAGGCTTTCTCCTCAGAACCTAGACGTCGCCCACCCCGCCAAAACGCAACGCCCGCGCGCAGGGGCTCGCGCCTCCGCTGTCGCCGCCCGCCGTCCCCGCCCCGGGCACCCCGGACCCGCCGGCGTCCCGGTCCCGCCCCCTGCCTCCGCTCCTCCCGCCTGCCAGGCGCGCGCCGCCTTTGTCGCCCCTCACCCGGTGTGTGAGAGGATTTTTTTTTTCTCCTTTAAAAGGGGAGGGCCGGCGCGCTCGGGCCGCGTGTCCCCGCCTCCGAACCTCTGCGCGGGCTCCCGACCGCCGCGGCCCCCACGCCCCCAGGGCCACCCCCTCGGCCGCTCCGCCGGCCCTCCACCCCCTCCCCGGCCCCCCCACTATTTACCGCCATCATCAGCACGCGCGAGCTGTCACCAAGGCGCAAGACAAGCGAGCAGGCCACGCCCCTTGCTGTCCATTGGCCCGCCCGCCAGAGCCCCACCCCCCGAGCCCCGCATTGCGCCAACGGCGCATCTCCCGGCCGCGACCCCCGGGCCCCCGCGCCCTCTCCGCGGGTTCGCGCCGTGGGCACCGGGTTTCCGGACAGCGGCGACCTCTCGGCAGACGGCGGGCCGGCGTGGGAGGCGGAGGCGCGGAGCGGAGAGTCGCCGGCAAAGTTTGGTTGAGGCACAGGAGGGTACAGAAGAAGGTTTCTAGACAAAGACTCTTAAAGGTACAGAGTCTAGTGTCCGGCCCTCCTCCTTAAAGGGCCAGGCCCTCTCCCGAGCCCCTCCCCTTTCCCTTCTACCCAGCCACGGGTCCTCGAGATCTGTAAAGGAATTCTGCGTGAGTTCCGCATACTCTGCGGCTTACCTTTGTCATGTCTCACCGCTCCAAAGAGGCCTTTCCACTCCCGCGGGTTTTTTGCTTTTGTTGTTTACCGTGCGGCGGCAGCCAGCGAACCATGGGTTTTCCCGAGGCAGCGTTTCCAAGTTTCGCTTGGCGCCTAGGAAAGCACACACGTGTGGACTTTTGCCACTGATGACCCAGGCAGGATTCAGTTGTTTTATGAAAATCCTCTTCGTCGGAAGAGGGAAAGGATCGTCGCCCCCAAATGGGGTCTGGGAAATAAATCAAGACTGAGGTGGCAGTGGCCCATAAGGACTTCGGAGAGGAATGAAGTCCATTCTGAAACAGAAAGGAAAGGCTCTCTTGCAAGGTAGGCAAGCAAGCTTACTGGGCACATATTCATGACAGACTTTGCGGAGGAGGGTCCCTCCAAATAAGATAAACACAACACCCAAGACAAGACTAAGGCGAGTAAAAGACAATTTTAGTTTACGGAAAACAAAAAGAAATAAACGTGTATTATATGCTACAGTAGTTTAAGGCTTTATGACTGTAAATATGAAATAAGGAAGCAAAAAGGGCAAAAATTAAAAAATAAAGTCGAACATGGTTAATCGGAGCAATAGGAAGGCAGAGGCAGGAAGATGGGCATTGCGTTCTTAGACTCTTATGAACTGCTTAGTGAGTTCAGGGACAGCTTTGGGTAAGTAAACAAGACCCTTCAAGCACAGAAGGCGAGGACTGAGGTCCTGGGTTCAGTTCCACAGCGGAGGCAGGAATTCTGTAATATAGCTCAAGAGCTCTGGGTATTTGAGATTCTTAGCTAGAGCCACAATTTAGTGCTCTCTTTGCTGTCACCTTTAACAATTCTCTTTATGGATTTTTAAGTTATAACTCCTTACATTAAGTGAATATAATAAAACTTTTTAAAGCCACCCCCCCCTTTCCCTAGTTCCCAACAACCTTCTTGGAGAAGACAATATGCATCTAATTCAAAATACCTAATAAGGTGCTTTTTTGAGTGAGGTTTGGAAGCCACTTAAAATTTGAAGTTGTATGCTCAGAATAGCTAGGAGGAGCCCAGCAGTGGTGATACTTCTTTAATCCCAGGACTTGGGGGGCAAAAGCAGGTGGATCTCTGAGTCCAAGGCCAGCCTGGTCTACAGAGCGAGTTCCAAAACAGCCAGAGATACAGAGATACAATGATAAAGGGCTGGAGAGATGGCTCAGCGGTTAAGAATGCTGGCTGTTCTTCCAGAGGAGCGGGATTCAATTCCCAGCACCCACACGGCAGCTCACAACTGTAACTCCTCTTCCACCCTCACACAGATATACATGCAGGCAAAACACCAATGTACATAAAATAAAAATTAAATGTTTAAAAATAAAGAAAGAATAGTCCCACCACTGTGAGCACACATTACATATGTGGTTCTCAAAATCAAGCCCCAAGCGATCTTAAGACCTTTGTTGTTGGAATGTCACCTGCACTGATAATAAAAAAGGAACAAGGGCAAAGCATGATGACTCAGTGGGGTACAGGCATTTGCCGCTAAGCTTGCTTTTCCAGCTCCATCCTCTGGATGGACATGGTAAAAGACAGCTCAGGTTTTTGCAAGTTGTCCTCTGACCTCCACGTAACACACACACATATACGTGTGTGTGTGTGTGTGTGTGTGTGTGTGTGTGTGTAATTTGGGGGTGAGGGGTGACGCTGGCAACATGGTTCAGCTTATGAAACTCCACTGAGCCTGACAACCTGGATTTGGTTCCAGAACTACATGGTGGAAGGAGAGAAATGATTGCTAGACATTGTCCTCTCACAGCAACATGCATCATGCATGTGTGTGCCCAGACACACACACAAACAAGTGAATGCAGTTTTCAGAGTTGTAAAAAGAACAGTGAATACAGATACTGTTGCTTAGCACAAAGGCACAAATCAACTGCAGGAAATTGCAGTGGCATCCAAGTGTTCTCTGATGGCATGATACAAAGACAACTGTTTCACTTAGACCTCTGGTTAAACCCTAAAAGTTAATTCTCAGTACACATTTCCCCAGGTGTGGTAGCACACAGCTATGATCCCAAAACTTAGGTCTAAGCAGGAGTTCAAGGTCATCCTCAGCTACTTCGAGAGTACAAGTCAGCCTGGGTAAATGAAAGTCTGTCTCAAAAAACAAAACCCAAGTGAACCCCAAAATTAAATATATACTGTTTGTTGCTTTTGTGAGGCAGGTAAGAGCATCCTAAGTTGAAGGCCAGCCTGGAGTACATAATGTGTTCTAGACTAGCCTGGGCTACAGATTGTGGTCTTTGTCTCAAACACTAAGAACAAAAACCTAAAACATTTCTCAAAATAAATAAGACATATATTACGTATTATATATAGTCCACAGATGACCTATACAGCTATGTTTGTTAGCTATTTGCAAAAAAATATACCTGTATATACTTAGGAGGCTAAAGCAGGGGGATCAGTGTGGATTGGAAGCCAGTCTAGAGTACATAACAATCTGGGCTACAGGGAGAGACCTTGTCTCTAAACCAGTAACATCAGTCAGACATGGTGGCCCATGCCTTTAATCCCAGCACTCAGGATGGATCTGAGTTTGAGGTGAGCCTTGCATGCATAGCCAGTTCCAGGCCAGCCAGAGGTACACAGTAAGACTGTCTTAATAAGAAAAAGCCTGTATAACTAATTTTTCCCAGTTCTCATTCTCTAATACAGAAGCGTTGCTTTGTATCAAGTGCCCTGCTACTAAGCAATGACTCTGTAACATCTGATCTCCTCCACCTCTTTTGAGATAGGTTCTCATCCTGTAATTCAGACTAGCCTTCAACTTTTGCATCAGCCTCCCTGTGGCCAGACTACAGTCATGTGCCTCAGTGCCTAACTTTCTACCTTAAACATTCCAATCATCACCAACATCAGAACTACTAAAAAGTTGGAGACAGGTTGGAGAGATAACTCAGTGGTTAAAGAGCCCTGGCTTCTCTTGCAGAGAGGACTTGTGTTCGATTCCAGCACCTATATGGGCGCTCACAACCATCTGTAAATCCCAAGGGACCAGATGTCCTCTTCTGGCCCCTGTGCACCAGAGATCCTTCAATCCCAACACTTGGGAGGCAGAGACAGAAGGCTCTCTCTGAATTTGAGGTTAGCCTGGTCTACATAGTTGAGCTCCAGAACAGCCAGGACTACATAGAGAGACCCTGTCTCAAAAACAAACAAAACCACAACAAAAATAAAAATAAAGGTGTGCCCGGCTGAATTATCTTTCTAATGGACTCCCAAGAAAGTTCAGTAGAATTTATATTAACCTTAAAAGTTAGCCTGTGTGGAGGCAGAGTGGTGGCTCAATGGTTAAGTGTGCATTTCTCTTATAGAGCAGCCCAGTTCAGTTCCTAGCACGCTTGTGTCAGGAGGCTCACAACTGCCTGTAACTCTAGCTCCAGAGGATCCGATGCCCTCTTCTGGCCACCTCAGACACTGTACTTATATTTGGTAGTGGCCACACTACCAAACACAAACACACATTAATTTTAAAATATTTAAGTTAGCCTATACTATGCAATACTGGAAAATCAAACAGAATTCAAGGAAATTAAAAATCTTTGCCTTTTGACTGAGGAGTCAGCTCAGTCAGGAAAGCCTGGCACATGCAGAGTTCAATCCCCAGAACCCATGTGAAAAGGCAAGTGTAGAGGCATACATGTGTAATCTCAGCGGTCGTGTGCCTTGCTGTCCAGCCAGCCTGGCTCAATCAGTGGCCCCAGGTTCTAGTATTTATAAAATGGTAATAAATACCCCCTTTCTCTTAAATTTATAGAAATTCCAACTTTCATGCAACTTGAATCTTCAAAAACTTACGTAACAATAACTGTGTCCTACCATAATCGAAGAAGCCCCATCCAGACTTGCATAGGAAAGCCAGATGGCACACTGGCCTGCCCACCAGTTACAGTTGAGTTCCTGTGCCTCTGCCAGCAGAGCCATCACCTTTCTCCATTATTAGAAGGTGTTTTTTCTTGGCCTGCTTCTTTCAGTGCTCTGTTTCTGTTAACTGACAAGTACAAGCAAAGTACCCAAGCAGATGTTCTTCAAGCTTGATCTCATGTTCACTAGGTTTAAAACCAGTCAAGTGTGAGCTCAGATGGAAAAGAACCAAAATGAAGGGACTAAAGAGACAGCTCAGCAGTTGAGTGCTGCTGCTCTTGAAGAGGACCTGATTGAGTCCGCAGCACCACATCTGGCTGTGATACCATATCTGGCCTCCAAGGGCGCTGTACTCACATGCACATACCTGCCACTCACACAATTATAAAAACCTTTAAAAAAAAGGTGTGTGTCTATGTGTGTGTGAGAATAAGCCAACAACTAACAAGATGTTAGACTGTTTATGCTTCTCTTTATCTTTTAGGAACTGAGCCCCTTCTTATGTAGGAGCTGAGATCCCATATTTACCACACATAACATCTGTGTTTTCAGGAGCACGTATGTTCAAAATTCTGCGTATACAATGTCTCATTCCTTAAAAGATTTGAGGCAACCTATAGAAAGTGCAAAGTAGATAGAATGCAACAAGACCAAATACAGAAGGCCAAAAATGTAATGTTTGTAATTTTTATTTTTAATGTTTGTAAAATAAAACATACCTCAATTTTTAAAGAGCAGAAATAAAATAAACAGGAACAACAAAAGCCAAGAGGAAGTAACAGTGACAACATGGGTAACAGATCCTATAGGTATGCTGAGCTTTCCAGCCAGCCAGAGCCAGGAGTAACTATGACCAGTGCCTCACAGCTGCTGCAGAAACATGCTCTGTAAAGCGTGCTTAGCTGTCCCCCGAGGACAGAATCCTTGATGACACCCTACACTTTGTATATTAACAGTTTTCCCAAGCCTATCTACGTGTATTTTAAATGCTAGCCTGGTTACATGCTTCTGTAGCAGGTAGGAGGTAGGTAAACAATGTTGTCAATGAATAACTTAGGCTCAAGCAAGACAAGACAACTTGTGAAGCACAGTGTAGAAGGATCCTAAATAAACTGAGTGTTGAATATCAAGAAAGTGTGTCCACAATGATTTGAGCAACTCTGGAAACCATCCTTCTCTCTCTTTCCTCAGTGGGCTGTGGACATGGAGCTAACGAGTATGCTTTGATCCTGTTTGGTAAGGGGAACTCTCGGGGTGACTGAACAGTAAGACATAAGAAGCCTAGTTCCTAGTAACCCTGTAGAGTTAACTCTGCCCTGGGGAACTGATTGCCTTTGAACCATGAGGTAGGAAAATTGAATGTGCAGTAAGAACCCTATGCTTTTGGTTCTGCTACAACAGCTTAGTCTATGGGTTCCATAATTCAAAACTGAAAGGGAAAATATCACAGTTCAAAGATAAAAGCAATACTCTAGCAGACTCAGTTCTCAAATCACTGCAGCCAACAGGTCAGGAGAGAGCAATCCAGTCATGCCACCTAGAAGAGGCAAGCCACATCCTCAAGCAAAAGTGGGGCTCTCTCTACAGCAAACCACACAGCACAGTGTGGACACCGTGGCCTACACCAGATCCTCAGGATCTGCGGACACAATACTAGTTTCACCTCCGGTACTGGCAGGGACAGCCCTGGCCTACCTTTTACCCCACATCAGCAAAGGTCCAAGCTTCTCCATCCTCCACAATTACCATTCTTGAGGACAAGCTGAATCCAGTTAAGGCATGAAGTAAAAAACAACTGTGATGGGGGCCAGGAGGGGAGTCCAGAGCCTCAGAACATAAGCTACAGCTGGAAATCAGCTGGGGCCAGGGGCCTAGGACCCTGAGTATAGCACCTGCTCCTCCTGGGAAGTACCCTGGTGACAGACAGCTCAGCAGGTCAGCAGCTGTCAGTCACTAACGGATTCCAGCCACTGGCACTTGCTGCTGTTTTCGGATCTTGTTGAAGAGTTCCATGTACTGTATCATGGTATCTGCTGGCCCATAGACAGCGTCATGTCTGTTCCCAAATACTGTGGGGGCCCCTGGAGTGTGGCTACCTAAAAAACTCTGTAGGAACTCAAGCAGAAGGCTCCAGCAGTCACTAGCCACCACACAAGGGCCATACTCCACCTGGGACAGAAGAACAGACACAAGGGTAAGAACAAGGGTAAGGCTTGCTTCAGTCCCTCCTCCTGTCACTGCTTCCACTGAAAGTCACAAATTGAAAACATTAGGAAATCTTGGCCCTGGAAGTTCCTGAGAAGACACTGCCACTAGGGTTCTTTTCTCTAACTAGGACACCCTACTCACGTCCCTCTGGTTTTACTTTGTGACAGATCTGTGTAGCTCAGGCTGGCCTCAAACTTAATCCTCTATCTCCCAAGTGCTGAGACTGAGTAGGCACGCAGCAGCACTCCCAGCCTAGGAACTCCTTACCCTATGCACTGCTCTACAGGAATGGCACAACTACAGTCTGCTAGTCGGCAGGACTCAACAACCTGAATCCCTAGAGCCAAGTGCCTCTTTCAGGGTATTTCTAGACTAACTTCAAAAAGGCTTGGTATTTCAGCTTTATTTGCTTACTAAATATAAATAATGGACCTGCAAGCTTATATCTTCTTTGTTTTTTAAATCTCAGTTAATGCTGGGTACATGGTAGGCTATGGACTTTCACTTCTAAAACTGTCTACCACCATATTCCCCATATGCCATTTTCAATGCCTATGTACTTATGTTTAAAGAAGAAGGCTATTGCCAGTAAAGGTGCTTGCCACCAAGCCTGATAACCTGAGTTCAACCCCTATGACCCACATGGTAGGAAGAAAGGACTGCTCTGATCTCCACACAAGTGCTGTGGCACATGCACACTTATACCCACAATAAATAAAACTTTTTGACTAAAAAACGAGTAGATGAAAGAATCTCATACACATATTCTTGTCCACCATGATAGTGGACATATGTCAAAAGAAAAGGTACAGTTTTGTTCCACAGCTCTGGAACAAAAGACATACTAAGGAGGGGCAATTATCTTCCAAACATTCCTCAGAAAGCTGTTTATTATAGTCTTTCTCGGCAGGGGTAGTTGGTCTTTATATCAGTGATTCTCAACCTTCCTAATGCTATGACCCTTCAATACAGCTGTAGTGACCCCAACCATAAAATTATTTTCCTTGTTACTTCATAGCTGTAGTTTTCCTACTGTTGTGAATTGTAATGTAAATATCTGATATGCAGAAGGTCTTAGGCAACCCCTGTAAAAGGGTCATTTGACCCCCAAAAGGGTCGCAACCCACAGGTTGAGAACCATTGCTCTTATCCATATTGCTCTGCTTTCTTTTACTGTGCCTTCAGTTTTCAAGCAAGTAAAGCCCCTCTCAACTTTTTACTTGCCACAAACCCACTTCAATCCTGGGCTAGAGATTGAATGGCTAACTAAAAGGTAAAAGAACACTAGAGAGGCATTGGAGAAATGGCTAAACAGTTAAGATCACTTATTGCTCTTAGGAACTGGGGTTTAGTTCCTAGCACCCACGTGCTGGATAACAACTTTCAGAAGTCTGTAACTCCAATTCCAGGGCATTGGACGCACTCTTGCTTCTGTGGGCACTGCATGCATGTGGTACACAGACATACATGCAAGCAAGATACATACACACAAAATAAAAAATAAATCTAAAAACAAAAAAATCTCTTAGAGAACCAGCATGATGGCTCACTCCTATAATCTCAGCATTTTGTAAGCCAAGATAGAAGGATTACGTGAGTTCAAGACCAGGCTAGACTACAAAATAAGACCATCTCTCCCCCCCACCTCTCTCTCTCTATATAGATATATATATACGCGTATGTGTGTATGTATACACACATATATGTAAATACACATATACATACACACACACACACTTTTTTTAAAGGCCCGGTCTGCATCTCCACACAGACCAAACATGGTGAAACATGCACAGGAATAGAGTTTAAGCCAAATGAGACTGTCTTAAATAAATAAACAAACAAACAAACAAATAAGCTAAGAAAGAGAAGCTAGGTGTAGTGGCACACTCCTGTAATCTCAGCACTTGGAGGTAGAAGCAGGAGGACCACAAGATTATCATCCTTGGCTACATAGTAAATTCAAGGCATGAGACATGAGTCTGCCTCCCCAACCCACCCCCCAAAATCAGCCAACCAAACAAAAGATCCCTGTAGTAGAGGCAGGAGAGATACTGAAGTCTCTCTGAACTAAGTGGGGTTGCAAAAACTTCCAGAACCCTTATAGCATATTCTGGTTATCTTTCATCAAGGTCTTACCTCCACAGAGATGCCACGGGCACTTGGCCCCATTGTGACCGTGCCCACCTTCACCAGGAAGTCACAATACTGGTAGCGAGTACCACGGGTCTCAATCTTGCTGGCCTTGGCACTCTGGAAAAAGCCCTTGAGCTTCACCATGAGCACATCGAAGTTGGTGTCAGCAATAAGGCAAGGGCCATTCTCAAAGAGGGCAAAGCAGCTCAGTGGGTATTCAGAGTTATGCATCACGTACATCAGCTTCCCAGCCTGGCCTGCAAGGGACAAATGGCCCACTCACAATCAAGACTTCGATCAACACATCTCAAAATTGGTCAAATGTACCAAACAAGGCCAGCTGACAGGGAAAGGATCCTTAAATGCTACCCTTTTCCAGAGAAGCCTAATAATTGGAAAAGCCAGACATTGGGCTAAACACATCTCAAGAACACCAGGGGATTTTCAGTTTTGAGAACAGTTGTGTGGTGAGCTCAAAATGGCTACTTTATCATGATTAATAATCCATATAGAAACTCTCTTACATATTATCATCTATAATAAAACTAAGTGCTGGGGATGTTGCTCAGCAATGGGTACTGGCCTAGCCCTAAGTTCCAGTCCCAGAACCTCAAACAGAAATAAAACAGAAGCAACATCTAGCATGTCTCTCTGGACCTCAGCCGGTGACCCCTTTGAAATCTAAATATCCGGAGGCTTTGAAATAGGAAGCCTGTGAACATTAGGCTAGGACAGCAGACCATAGTCAAGCTGAGGTAATTTTTTTTCTGCCATGCCTTAAAAAGCTGGCAGTGCCTCTTGCAGGTAAGGGCAAGTATTTACAAATGTTTAGAGATGAGCTGGGGAGCAAGCACAAAATGAAAGAACTCAGGCTCTAGGATCTGAAGCTGTACTTTCAGGCCCCTTTCCAGTCTCTGAAAAATGAGCTCCTTATTATGTACTGTTGTACATTATTCTGTTAGATCTGGTTTTGATTTCTTGAAACAGGGTCTTGCTGCATAACTCAGGCTGGCCTGGAATGTTACTGTACCTCCCTAATGCTGGAATTACAAGAGTGTGCTACCAAAGCTGGCTTGATTTCTTTGTTGTTGACTTTGTGGTGCTAGAGATATAAACCCCAGAGTCCAGCCCAGGCTCAGTTAGCGCTCTCTATTCAACAGCCCCACTCACTGATTCTACTGGTTTTCTAGACTTTTTTTTTTTAAAGATGGGGTCTTACTGTGTACTCTGGATAGTCTGGAACTCTCTATGTAGACTGGCCTCAAGAATCAGTTCTCTCCTTTCACCCTTTGGGTCCTGGGGATCAAGCTTGGCCTCAAGAGCCTTTACCAGCTGAGCATCTTCAACCTCTGCCTGCTTCTCCTCACCTCCTTCAACATATCCTCCTTTCAACTATTTCCTTCTCTGTTTTTTTCTTAATAACTCACTGAGTTCAATTAGTGCTATCTGTATGTGCCTGCGTGTGGGGCCACCAACTTGTTCTTTGAGATGGTCTCTCAATGAACCTAGAGCTAAACTATGTGCCAGAAAACCCCAGAGATCTCCCTCTTGTCTCTACCTCCCCAGCTCTGGGGGTTACAGTCATGTGCTCCTGAATCCAACCATTTTTTTTTCTTTTCTTTCTCTCTTTTCCTTCTTTCTTTCTCCCTTCCTTCTTTTCTTCCTTCCTTTCTCTCTCTCTCTCTCATTCTTCTTTTTTTTTTCTTTTGAGACAGGGTCTCATTATGTAACTCTGGCTGGAACTCTTCCTGGAACTCACTATGTAGACCAGGTTGACCTTGAATTCAAAGAGATCCACCTGCCTCTGCCTCCCAAATGCTGGGGTTAAAGGCATGCGCCACCAAGCTTGGCTTGTAACCAACTTTTAAAGTGGATTCTAAGGACCCAAACTCAAATTCTCATGCTTGTATGGCAAGAAATTTGCTGGCTAGGCCATTTCCCTAGCCCACCCCCAAAACTGCCCCAAAAAACTTTGGAGAAGGTCAGAAGTCCACAACATAAAACAAAAGTGGCTCAAGCTGTAATCCCAGTACTGGAGAGGCTGAGACTAGGGATGAGGAGAGCTACAAAAGGAGATCTAGTCTCTAAATAAACATTACATGGCAGCTCATGAGTACTCAAGAGGCTTAGGTAGTGTAATGGCCACAAGTCTAAGGCCAGCCTGGGCTACATGGCAAACTCCTGTCTGAAAAAGATATAAGCCAGCAAGATAACTCAGTCAGTGAAGGCTCTTGCTGCCAAGCCTAACAACTCAAGTTTGATCTCTGGGACCCATATGATGGAAAGAGAGCCCCAATTTCTGCAAGTTGTCCTCTGACCTCTACTTCCTTGCTAGGATGCATGTATACGCATATACACACATGGAATAAAAATACTGATAAATGCACAAACTTCACACCCATACCATGGCGAACACAACCACACACACGTGTACACATAACAAAATTAATTAATTAATTAAAAGGGTCTAGTAATGATAGCCTTTGCCTAACATGCATGATGACTTGGGTTTTATTCCCAGTACTATATAAACTAAATGTGGTAATGTCCACTTATAATCCTAGCCCTAGAGAGGTAGAAACCAGAGGATCAGAAACTCAAGGTCATCATCAGCTATAAAGTAAGTTCAAAGCTATCCTGAGCTACACAAAACCATATCTCAAAAAACCTAACTAATTAATACAAAATAAAAAATTAAAAAGAGTGATTACCTGAAAGGGACCAGAAATCTAAGACTTCAGCATAAAAAAGTTCAAAAGGAAACAAACTTGTTATAACGAGGTGAAGCGGCTCGGCAGTTCCAGTCACCTACTGTTCCATCAGAAGACTAGAGTTCAGAACCCGGAACCCACATTGGGTTGTCCACAAAGTGCCTCTAACTACAGCTCCAAGAGATCTTCTGCTCACTTCTGGCCACCATGGGTACCAATCCACATAAATAAAATCTAATTAAGCCAGGTGTAGCGGTGCATATCTTTAATCTCAGCATTTAAGAGGCAGAGGCAGGTAAATCTTGAGGAGTTTGAGGCCAACTTGGTCCACATAGTGAGTTCTGGTATAGCCAGTGCTACATTTATTATGTATTATTTCCAGACCATGTCTGGAAAAACAAAACAAAGTAAAATAGGTCCTTTTTTTAAAAGTGTAGTAATGGAAAGAGGGGAAGATATCAGGATTTGGGGAGCAAAGTTCAGTGCCTTCCTTGTACTGCACTGGCCTCTCTACTGCCACCTGCTGAATTTAGCGGACTCTGCACTGAACTCCAAATCCCATCAGTCTGCATGGCTAATTCACCCCATTCATCTCTTAAAATCCAGTCCATAAAATGTCAGCCCTCAGAGTCACTCAAAGCTGATCTTACTCTGTCCTCGGATCTACACACTGTAAACACATACCTCATTCATACTACAACAAAGTATGCTGCCTTGAAATTTTAAGAAAGGAACTAAGGACTTTGAGTAGGAAGGGGTATTGCTGGGGATTGAACCCAGGGCCTCTATAACTGAGCTACAATCTAAGCTCGAGACAATGTTTTTTAATATTTTATGTATATAGCTGCTTTGCTTTCATTATGTTTGTGTACCACTTGCCCACCAGGTGTCCATAGAGGGCACTGGATCCCCTAGGAGTCATAAATGGCTGTGAGCTCCATGTGGGTCCTGGGAATCAAACCAGGTCCTCTGAAAGAGCAGTGCTCTCAACTCTTGAGCCATCTTTTCAGCCCCAACATTATTCTCTAATGAAGAAAGCACTCTGGTTGTTGTGGACAATTTTTATTCCCAAGAAAGGTTCTTAGCTCTAGCCCAGGCTGGCCTTGAATCAGGGTTCAGTTATTAGCACCCATATCAGGTAGCTCACAGCACCTGTAACTTTAGCTCCAGGGGGATCTGACACCTCTAGCCTCTATGGGCACCTGCATTTACATGCACATACCCACACAAAGGGGCATAACCAGACGCACACACCATACACAATTAAAAGTAAAATCTCTAATGAAACAAGTAGGTCCAAACTGCAAACTGAGCACCCTAGTCTAAGATGGACCAAGAATGAATGAATTCACAAATACATTCTGCAACATCTGAGACTGCTACCTTAGCAGAAAAGAAAACAGATGTCAATGAACATAAGTATGTGCGGAACTCCAAGCCAGGTTCCAGCCATCTGCTCACAGCTGTCTACTGACCTTGGCTGCCCAAGGTGGAGGCAGCTGTGTGGTAGGTCTCACAGTCGACACAAAATGTTCCTTGTTTCTCTGCCCCAAGCATCTCCAATTTCCTAGTGAGAAGCTCCACCGTCTGCTGGACACTCTTGCCCTCAGCCACAGGCATCTGGGACACACTGAAAAACAGAACAAGTCAGAAGCGTTCAGAGACACACATGCTCTGGCTGAACCACTCATTCCCCAACAGGTAACAGATCAACAAGACTAGGAATTACTTTACACAACACTGAGTCTGATTCCCACTCCTTAAACCTGAGAAATAAAAAGGCCCAAGAGTTCTTCTAACAGGCAGAGCAAAGATCACAAGTGTCTCACACTGGGACAATAAGCTTCCTACCACACCAGCATTCCCCAAGTAAGGCATGTATATCAACATTTAAGTGATGACTTTAGGTAGTATAAAGGTACACATTGAGTTATACAGTGAATATGATTGATGGTGTATGCTGTCAACCTGATAGGACCTAGAATCATTGATTATTTGTTGGAGACAGGGTCTCACACTGCAGCCAACTCTGATCTGGAGTTCACTACAATAGCCTAAGCTGACCTTACACTTTTAATAGGCCTGCCTTGGCCTCCCAAGTGTTGGAATTAAAGGGGAATACTTGGCTGAGACCTATTTCTTAAACCTCCTGATCATGTCTGTGAAATTCAATATTTAATTAATTGAGGTGTGAATAAAACAGCTAAGCATGACATTTCTCCCTCCCTCTCCTTCCTATGGACACAATGTAACCAGCTATCTCATGCTCCTGTTCACCATGCCTTCTCTGCGCTGATGCTATTTTGGCTCAAACAATGAGCCAAAATAAAGACTATCGTAAGTTGCTTCTGTCAGGTATCCCACAGGAGGCTGGTGGATAATGCTCTGGAGATTCCAGATAGAACTTTCCCACTATCACAATAGAATTCCACTTAACAGCACTAAGAACAAAGAGAAAGCAGGCCTCGGGAGTGCAAAAGTCTTGAGAAAGAGAGGTAACAGTCTGTGCAATAGCTTCAATTATGGGGGCTAGAGAGATGGCTCAGCAGTTAAGAGCATGTACTGCTCTTTCAGAAGATCTGAGTTCAATTCACAGCAACAACATCACGTGGCTCATAACTGCTCATAACTCCAGCCCTGGCAAATCCAATTCTCCTGGCCTCTAGGCACCTGTATATAATTACAATTAATAAAAATTTTAAAAAGGAACTTCAATTATTTTCGAGATCTCCACCTTATCCTATGGCTTCCCCATGGAGTAGTAGGTGATTATTGTGCAGGATCAGTAGGTCTTTAGACTTTTTTTTTTTTTTGAGACAGTCTCACTATGTAGACCAGGGTGGCCTCAAACTCAGAGATTTGCCTGCCTCTGCCTCTCAAATACTAAGATTAAAGGCATGCACCTACAGATGGTTTGACTGAATCTTCCAATGGCCCCAGGAAAGGTCCTGTCCTATATCAACTTACTGCAAATGGGGAAACTGAAATACAAGGGCTAAACAGTCTGTACAAGGCCACACAGTTAATAGATATCACCAAGATTCAAAGCCACAACCGGCTTATCTGTGCACTTTAACCACTCTCCTAGACTGCATCTAAGGATGTGGTGGCCTATGAATATTTATAAAATTTTATTTTAATGTTTTTGTTTTTCAGGACAGAGTTTCACTGTGCAGCCCTGGCTGTCCTGGAACTGTAGACCAGGCTGGCCTTGAACTCAGAATCTGCCTGCCTCTGCTTCCTGAGTACTAGAATTAAAGACGTGTGCAACTACACCTGACAAGGCAACGCTGTGCTAAAATATTTTTAATGAGAGTGATTGAATGTTTGTTGGAGTCAGGTGACTCCCGCTGCCGCCAGTGCTAATCTGGACTTCACGACATTAGCCCGCATCTCACACGTTTAGCAATCCTTCTGCCTTGGACTCCCATGTGCTGGAATTACAACAGTGCGCCTGGCTGACGCCTATTTCTTGAACAGTGAATAAATAACACAGATGGGATTTAACGTTATAAAACAGTAAAAACTTTCAAAACTACAGTGTTTTGGACACCCTGTGTTACTTTTCAATCAATCAGGTAGATAAATCCATCAAGGGAGAACCCTACAGTTACTAAAAACTGTTCTCTGTAGGAGAAAAACCAACAATAAGCAATATAATGAAACAGAACAGAATCACTACACTGACACTGTGACAGGAATTCTGGGATTCTGCAAAAGTTGAACTGACACCAGTAGGCAAGAAGCCCTTTTCCCAGGGACTGCCTTCTCTGTCCAAAGAACCCGGAGCCGGCAGGCATTGGTAGAGCACTCCTGCAATCACAGAATGCAGTGGGGGAGAAGCAGGTGATTATAAGTTATAGACCACTCTGGGCTACACAGCCCATAAACAAGGATGGAGGATGAGGAAATTCTAGGGCTCAGTGACTGTGCTGTGATCTATTACTGACAGATATTCCTTGCAGTAGAGTAGAAGACTGAGATGAGGCCCCTGGTGTCAACTGTGGGCAAGCACAGTCACTAAAAAGCCTGCAGGAGCCTGGGCGCTGTGAAGTACTTCCCACACACACCTTTCACGGAACAAACCTGTGGCCCCTGACTTCACGTGCGCTGGCCTTTAGGCCTAACTGGAATGATGAGCACCACTACCAAGACTTTTTAAAGTTCTGAGACCTAGCACTTTGGAATTAGTGCCCAGAAAAGCACATTATGCAGACCTTACCAACCACCAGTTTATCCAAGTGAGACTTAAAACGTGTTTGAGATAAAAAGCCGATCAAAACTAGCTCAAAGAACGTATAAAGTGGTTTCTCAATAGTTAATTCGCCTGGAACCCCGATCTCCAAACTCCAAACAGCTAGCTCCCTTCCCCTCCTTCTGTCAGTAGACCCAATATTAAAGTGGCCAATTTAAAGCCAGGCTGATAAAACTGCAAGCAAAATGTAAAAGTCACTTCATTCTCGCGCCCCTTTTTATCTCTGTCTGTGAATAACTACTAATCCAGAAATCCAATCTTTGGGTCCCACTCACGACAGTACTATGGCCTCACGAACAGGAAGATGTACCAAGGAAAACAAAGAACAGCAACTCCTGACAGGTTCTTGGGACGAAGCCCTCGCTTTGTCACAGGAGTGCGTCTGGGAAGGAAGAGGCCTCACAAGGTGTCCCTGATCCACAAAACCCGAGGACATCTTGGTCAGCCCGCGAGGAACGAGAACCTTCCCGACGTCCCTCCCGGGGCCACTACAGGCTCACTGACGCCTTCATAACCCCAAACTCTGCCCACAGAAGCCTTTGCAGTCCTACCAAGTCACTCCCATGGCGTAGGGTCAAAAGCACCCCCAAACACACCGACTCAGAGAATCGAGAGGACCACGGACGCAGCAACCACCTAGCAGAGTGTACGGTCACAGAACGCGCTCCGGAAATACGTTAATACTGAGCGCCAGGGCGGGGCGACCACCGGAACTGGGCGTGTCCGGGTAGTCTAGCGGTGACGCCTCTAGTGCGTCATGGGCTCGGCTCCGCCCCCAAGTCTCGCAACGCTTTGACAAGACACTCGAGGCTACATTCATGAATTCTGGAAAATGTGACCCGGACATCCACCTCTCCAGACAAGGAGTTTGCCTGAGAGTTTGGAAACCCTGCTCCAGGTCCCGGAGCTCTTCAAGAGATGGCGGCCTACGTGGAACTTCCGGCCTCCGAACGCCAGGGGGCGCTGTGATCCCTCAGAGACCTCTTGGGCACCGGAATACAAGGCGCATGCGCGCTCTCGACTTTTAGCCGGCTTCACACGTGTAAACTCTTGTGGGCAAGTTTCTCGAGGAAAAAAATGCCCAAATTCAAGGCGGCCCGTGGGGCCGGGAGTAAGGAGAAGCATGCACCTCTGGCCGAGCAGATTCTGGCTGGGGACGCAGTGCGCATGGGGACCCGAGACAAACGGCGGGGACGCGGGGTCGAAGAGGAAGAGTATGTGGGACCCCGGCTGAGCAGACGGATCTTGCAGCAGGCTCGGCAGCAGCAGGAGGAGCTCGAGACTGAGCACGGGACTGGAGACCTGCCGGTAAAGCCGCGAGAGCGTGCCACGCGGCTGGGTGAGTGACAAGGAAGGGGTGGAGTGGAGGGTTGGGTCCGGTTAACTCCGACCATCCGGATGCTGGGTTGGAATTAAAAAGAAGGGGTGGCTTTACTTCCCCGCGTGGTCCTTCACTACCAAGCCTGACTTCGGGAACCTCAAGAGTTAAGCCAACTGGAAGTGATCTAATTTTTTCTAGTATTTGTTCTCTTGGGCTCGTGAAGTATTTGTGGATTAGCTGTGTAATTCTTTGAACTGTGCTGTAGTTGTTATGCTGCTGTGATGGCTCATCAAGAATGACAAAGAGGCATATTCATTGGTGCAAATCCTGCCAGACCTCAACCAAGAGAAGCACCGTCATGGCCAATGCCATACTCTACCGTGGAACCCCAAGCGTCTGAGCACAGGTGTTTTTATTGATGCCTAACGCCTCAGGTGCAGATCATGAGCAATCAAACGTCCCCCACAGAAACCAACACCTGCAGACAATACAAAACGTCCTTTTCCCAACAGTGCGAAAAACAATTATTTTATACGAAGCTAAAAGCACAACACTGTGCTAAGAGTTTAGGCAGTTCTGATACAGAAATAAAAGATACTCGCCTCTCTTGTTAGTAATGGAAGTCTAGCCCAAGGCATAGAACATTAAATAGGCAGTGCTAGCCTGTAATCCCAGCACCGGAGAAGCTAAGATAGAAAGAGAAGGTAGAAGGTCCTCTTGGGCTACACAGTGAGTTCCAGATCAGCCAGAGTTACGTGGTATAGCCCTGTCTCACTAGAGAGAAAATGAATATATTCCTGTTGAAAATATATGTATAAAAATATATATACACACATATATGTATATATATGCATACATATATATACATATGTGTGTGTGTGTGTATTAATTCTAAAGGGTTCCATGTCCTTCTAAAACCTGAAAAGCAAATGGGAAATGTTCAGTGATGGAGGGAAAACAGTATTATTTAGAAGCAAAAAAAGGAGTAAAGATGAATGGAAAGGTGCTTAATATTTGTCTCACTGGGGAGAAACTGTTGTGAAACTGTTGTTGACCTCCAGTTGCTTAATCTGCCATTCTTATTTGTCCTTAAAAAAAAAAAAAGAAGAAGCAGTATTGACATAATTGAACCGGGCAGTGGTGGCGCATGCCTTTCATCCCAGCACTAGGCAGATGTCTATGAGTTTGAGGCCAGCCTGGTCTACAGAGTGAGTTCCAGAACAGCCAGAGAAACCCTGTCTCAGAAAACCCAGTAAGGAGGAAGAGGAGAAGGAGACGGGGTCTCCTTAAGTTGCTCCTGCTGACTTTGAACTTGCTCTGTGACCAAAGCAGGCCTTGAGTTGTTTGGTGGTCCTGCATTGCAGTCAGCAAATTCCACAGTTTGAGGTCATCTTATTTGATGACTACTCCCAGCTTTTTCTCCTAGACGTAGCTCTTCCAGGAAACTCACATCCTTACATTCAGCTGTCTACCTGTCATCTCCAAGTGAAGACTAGTATTTATCTCTAATTTATTGTGCCCAAAACAGAAATTGTGACCTCCCCAAACTTCTCTACTTGTTCTATGGAGTCTGTTAGCACTGCTAAGGCAGAATCTTGGCTCCTCTTTCTCACTCTATATCAGCAAATTATGATTACTTTATCTTCAGAATATGTCCAAAGCCAGATCACTTTCCATTAACTGGGAACATCTTCCTGTTTAATCTACCACAATCGTCCCTGGATCACTGTGATAGCATTGTAATTTGTATTCTATAACCTGGGTGGTCCATTCAACAGACAGCAATGACATCCTGTTTGGTCTGCCTACGTTCCTGGTCTGACAACAAACTAGGGAGGTGATAAGATAATTCAGTTGGTAAAGTACATGCTTTGAAAGCATGAGGCCGTGACTTTGAACCATAGCAGCTTGTAATCCCAGAGCTAGGGAGTTGAAGACAAATCTCTTGTGCTCACTGGGCAGCCAGTCTAATCAGCTAACCCCAGGTCCCAGCCAGACCCTGTCTCAAAAAAAAAACAAAAAAAAAAAAACCAAGATTATCAGCATACACACGATAAAAAATAAAATACCTACCTCACAAATGTTAAGATCCATTTCCTAATCTCTCTATTTGTTTTGTAGCACTTTTTTTTGTTTTTTAACATTTATTTATTTTGTGTGCATGTGCGTGCCATGACATATGTGTAGAGAACGGAGGAAAAGCCTTCAGGAATTGGTTCTCAGCTGGAATGACGGCTCAGCACTTAAAGAACATGTGTTCTTGGTTTCAGTATTCACATGGCAGACCACAGCTGTCTATAATTCCAATTCCAAGGGATCAGATGCCCTCATCTGGCCTCTTTAGGCACCAAGCACACTTGTGGCGCACAGACCTTCATGTAGATGGACAGTCATGCACATAAAATAAATAAATCTAAAACAAAGCTTGGTTCTCTAACGGGACATGCTTATACAAGTTCTCTCCTGAGCTCTACCTTGTACCCTGAGTCCACTGCTGTTGCAAAAGACCTGTTACTGTGTAATATTTCAATTTCTTTGGCTTATTAGACTCTTTTCCAGATGCTTTGTCAGCTATGTGTGGCTTTTCAAAAGTCAGCTAGGTGTGTTGGCGCATGACTTTAATCCCAGCACTCAGGAAGAAGAGACAGGCAAATCTGATTCTGAACAAGTTCCATACCAGCCAAGGCTGCACAGTTGGACCCTGTCTCTCAAAATAAAAAATGTTTTAAAAAGTCAAGAGTTCAAAGTTAGTCATTGTGGTGCATGTGAAGACAGGAAAACCAGGAATTCCAGGTCATCCTTGACTAAATTACTAAGTTAGTAATTTAGATTTATTGGTTGATTAGTGTCTGAACCACACTTCCTAGCCTTTGGGGCCTTCTAGGTTGGCTTTACTTTTCCTTCCTGGACCTATGGTCCTATTTCTGGCTCTGGCTCCTTAGTGCCCAACACTCTAATAATATTAAAGCCCTTTTCCAGGATATGGAACACACTCTTGCTCCCAAATTGCCCTCCCAAAGCCTCCTCACCCTCCCTACTCACCTCAGTGCCTGTGTATGCACTGCCTCTACCATGGTTTTAATTTTAGCACATGATACAGCGTTACTGAGCAAGCAGCATAGTGGAGAAGAAGGCACAGTCAGGATCCAAACTGCCTGCTATGGGCACGTCAACTTTTCTGTCCCAAATTTAACTGGATATAGTGATAGTACCTATTTCTTGAGGTTATCTGGGCTAACCAGGTTATACATGTGCAGAACCTGTATAGAATGGGTCCTTCTGGATCCCTGTGGATGGCATGTCAACCATTATTTTCTGGCATCACTATCTCTTTGTTTCATGTGTTGTATTTTTGTCTCTCAAGCAAGATCCCAGGTCTCCGGGGACAGAAAGATAGTTTGTAAATCTCTCCTTCCTTGTGCACATGTGTATCTCAGGCACCTCAGGCATGCAGTACATGGCAGAAGTGAACTGAGCCAGAAGCCCCTGTCCACCATACTCATCATTTTATCTTTCCCCTTTTAGGGTTAGGAGTGCCACAGGGTGGATCTGATGATGAGGATGAGGAATGGCCTACCCTGGAGAAGGCAGCCAAAATGACTGGGGTAGACCACCAAGCAGAGGTGCTTGTGGACCCTGAAGATGAGCGTGCCATTGAAATGTTCATGAACAAGAACCCTCCCATCAGGTAGGACTGAAGAGTTGGGACAATGGATCCTGGTAGGAAGTTCCTTGGACAGCTTTTGGTCCAAGCATTGCGGGCTGTGGAATGCCACCTTGACGAGACCTTCTGAATGAGAGCGACCCAGACTCAGTATCTCCCCTTTTGTCTGTCTGATCTAGAACTTCCTGGATTACCCAGTTCCTTTTTCCACCTGGGGATCTATTCTGTTGCATTTGTTCTTGGTATGTTGCTCTCATATCTTAGCCTTCCTTTAATTCGTGGCTTTTAGTCTCAGGCCTAGCATTTATTGAGCTGGGTCTTTTTGTTTGTGTGGAAGCTAGAACTTAAGGATCTTTAGCAGCTATCTCTGACATCTCCCCTCTAGATACCAATAGTGGTAATTAAAAAAATTATTCTAGGCCTTGCCAATATCCCCAGAGGGATAAAACTGCCCTCCAGATAGAACCATGATTACCCATCTATTTTTAATTCTGCCTCCAAAACGTGTAGGTATTTGGGCTGCCTGTGGTCAGATTCTTGAGCAGATATATATACCTGGCCCATTGGAGGGGAGTAAGTTTAGGGCAAAGAGCCCTCAACCAGTTTATTCTGATCCTGTATAACATGGTCTTCATCAGTTCTTCGGAGTGTGGTATGGTATATCTTATCATTAATAGTAATGCGAAATGGTTGGGGGAATAAATGATGAGTGGCTTGATTGCATAGAAGAGAGAAAAGAGCCATCTCCCAGATGGACATCTGACAGCTCTGAGAGAGGTCACAAAGTGTGTATTTGGGCCGTGCCTGTCCCCCACGGGGCTTTCTGGCAGCACCTTGTATCTGCTGTTTCATGCATGATTCTGGCAAACTTAAAATGGTTTCTGCTGTTTGCTATAAATAAGTGACAAGATGGTGGGAAAGGGGACTGGATCATTCTGATCACTGGCTGCTGGTGCCTTCAGAAACCAGGCCAAGATCTTTGGGAACACGGTAGTTGGCCATGTAGTCTAGGGCACGTTGAAGGTACTGTGAAGGACCCAGACTAGAAGTTAAAACATTTAAATTTCACCCTTTCCCCTGATAAAGCCTTAAGGCAGTGATTCTCAATTTATGGGTCAGGACCCCTTTGGAGATCTAACCTTTCACAGGGGTTACCTAAGACTATCTGCATATCGGATATTTACATACAACTCACAACAGTAGCAAAGTTACAGTTATGAAGTAGCAATGAAAATAACTTTATGGTTGGGGGTCACCAACACGAGGAGCCGTATTGAAGGGCTACAGCTTTAAGAAGGTTAAGAACCACTGCCGTAAGTCCTTAGGTGAATTGTTAACCTCTGAGTCTTGGTTCCCCACATCTATGTCTGGGGAGTAAAAGCAACCTCCCATCAGTGTCATGCAGACCACAGGACACAGATCTGGAAAGTCTCAAATTCAGTGATGCCTGACACTAAGAAGAGAGCAGAGAAACTTTTTTTTTTGGTAGTGCTGAAGGCTGGAACCTAGGGTCTCCTACATGCTAGTCAAGTACTATATGACTGACACCCCTCACTGAGGGGCAGTTTTAAATGCACATCAGTGGCCTCTGAAGATTCCATTAGCAGACCATAACCAACTATGGTGGTAATTTTGTTAAAACTTTATTTTCCAACTTCTTCATTTTATTTTATGTGTATGAGTATTTTGCCTGTATCTATGTACATCATGTGTATACCTAACGCCCATAAAGGTCAGGAGAGCTTATCAGACTACCGATGTTTGTGAGCCGCTGTGTAGATGATGGGAACTGAACCCAGATCCTCTGGGAGAGCAGTAAGTGCTCTTCACCACTAAGCCATCTCCTCGGATAGTGGTAATTTTGAATCCTCGATTGATATCTTCTGTTTAAAGAGGCTGAAAGGGGGAAGGAGGCAAGATGGCTCCGTGAGTGAGGTGAGCTTCCTACACAAGCCTGAGACCCGTGTGACGTCTCTGACCTCCACATGAATACACACGTGCCACATGCACACACACACAATAGCAATAAAGCTTAAAAAGTACTTGAAAGAGGTTGAAAAGGATGCAGTTGGTCTTAGGATTGTTTCAACAGGTGGAGGGAAGGTGTTGCTGTAGTCTCCTTAGTGAATGAAGCTACCTGGACTCTTGGCAGGTAGTGGAGGTGTGTGGCACCCTCACGAGGCCAGAGTTTGAGCTCAGACAGTGCTCCCCATTCTGCCAGCACGTGGTAGATATGCTTGAAGTAGGCAGCCCTGGCTACACACTGGTTCTGGACTGATAGTTCCGAGTGGTACACATGCAGTCTTTGATTTAACCCTTTAGTTAACTCTATAAGGCGGTCCTCATATTGTCACCGCTTTACAGCTAAGGAAACTGAGGCACAGAGGAGTAAAGTCACACGGGATAGAAGAGCCAAGACTGACGTCAGAGTCCAAGGACTGAACTTGCACACCACTGCTAGCTTTGTCTTCAGTGCAGTTCTTTGCTCTCTTCAGTAGTTTGTGGTAGCTAAATGGATACAGAGGAGAGCTGAGGCTGCACCCCCCAGCAGAATCATGGTTTGTCAGCACCCTGTGGAGATGTAAGCTGCTTGCTTCCAGCAGTCTAGTCTAAGACTGGAACAATCACAGAGTTGTGAGGCCCCTGTGCAGGGTATCAGGCAAGTGTGTGAGGCTTTCTTGTGACTCGTGGTGCTTTTCTTTGAGACGGGGTCTTACTGTGTGTGTAGTCCTGGTTGGCCTGCACTCCCTTCGAAGACCCTGTTGGCCTTAAACTTACAGAGATCTGCTTGCCTCTCAGATGTTAGGATTAAAGATCTGTGCGACTGTTGGCCAGGTGGTGGCGGCGCACGCCTTTAACCCCAGCCCTTGGAGGCAGAGGCAGGTGGATCTCTTGAGTTCGAGGCCAGCCAGGTCTACAGAGCCAGTTGCAGGACAGCCAGGGTTACACAGAGAACCCTGTCTCAGGAAAAATAAATAAAGAAAAAGGAAAGAAAAAGGGTGAGGGGACTTTAGAGCTTCCTGGAGAGTGGCCCTAGTGCTTCATCCTTCTCTTTGCCTCTGTCTCCATAGGCGCACCCTGGCTGACATCATCATGGAGAAGCTGACTGAGAAGCAGACAGAGGTGGAGACTGTCATGTCAGAGGTGTCAGGCTTCCCTATGCCTCAGCTGGATCCCCGGGTCCTAGAAGTGTACAGAGGAGTCCGAGAGGTAAGAACTAAGAGGGCATATGGGACATTCTGACAGGATATGGGCTCAGGTTCTCGGGATACCTCTGACTGACCCTGGAAGTCACTAAACTCGGGTCACCTGAAGATGTGCTTCTGGATCGTTCTGAAGGTGAGGCAGTGTGTGAAACACAGCGACAAGGGGTACTGATGATCTCACCTCCCTCATCCCCAGGTATTATCTAAGTACCGCAGTGGGAAACTGCCCAAGGCTTTTAAGATCATCCCTGCGCTGTCCAACTGGGAGCAAATCCTCTATGTCACTGATCCTGAAGCCTGGACTGCAGCTGCCATGTATCAAGCCACCAGGTAGGACTAGGGTGTCTGATCTGTGGGGCAGGGCATGGGGCGTGCAGGCTCTGCCTGCCTTAGCCATTCCCTTGGCCCATGGCTCTCTCTTGGATTTGTTCCTATTTTTCCCTTAGCTTTTCCTCTTGCATTTTTAGGACCAAGTCCTATGATGGACTTCTATGGGAAGGGCTTAGAGCTTCTAGGATACAGCCCTGGTGTGGGAGAGTAGCTCGAGAATCCTGATTCTCCAGGTGATCTCAGGTCTCTTATGATGGGGAAAGGAGAGCAAGTAGCTGAGTAACCAGCAAACACTGGACTGGGGAAGCTCTAGTGCTTTGCTTAAATGCAAGGCCATGGGTTAAATCGCCAGCACTTAAGAAAATCACCAGGGGCTGGAGAAATGGTTCAGTAGTTAAAATCAGTTGTTCTTCTAGAGGTCCTGGGTTCAATACCCAGCACTGATATATATGGTGGTTCACAACCATCTCTAACTCAAGGAGATTTGATTTCTCCTCTAGCCTATGTGGGCACCAGGCACATATATGGTGCACAGACATACGTGCCGGCAAAATACCCACATACATAAAATGAAAAAAACAAAACAAAACACCACAGAGACAGTACACACTCTGTTTTGGGAGCATCCTATTGCTGTCTTCTTCTTCAAGCTGCCCTGGGTGTGGTGTGCACACAACTCCCACACACCCCTCTCTGAAATGATGTCCCTATATCTGACTATAAAACTTTGTGCATGCACCATCCACAGTGATACTAAAGGGCCAGGGCCAGGGCCAGACCCTCTTGTGACTTGGAAATTTCTACCCTATTAGGATTTTTGCCTCTAACCTGAAGGAACGCATGGCTCAGCGCTTCTATAACCTTGTTCTGCTTCCCCGAGTACGAGATGACATTGCTGAATACAAACGACTCAATTTTCACCTCTACATGGCACTTAAGAAGGCCCTGTTCAAGCCTGGAGCCTGGTTCAAAGGTAAAAACCCAGAAGCAGAGAGGGCAAGGAGAGGTCAGAGAGCTCCTACAGGAGACAAGCAGACCTAGCTTCACAAATGGCTATATTCCATTGGTGGTCCTAGTGTGAATGAGGTTGCTGGGTGCTACACTTCCTTTCTCTCACCTCAGACTAAAGTCACTGCATATGACTCTGCCTAGGAATCCTGATCCCACTGTGTGAGTCTGGCACTTGTACCCTCCGAGAAGCCATCATCGTGGGCAGCATCATCACTAAGTGTTCCATCCCTGTGTTGCACTCCAGGTAGTGTTGGTGAGGTGGAGGGCTGGTTGGTAGAGAGCCATGTAACAGATGCCAGAACCTGGGCCATGAGGGCAGGAGTGGAGAATGAGCTATGATCACTCAGAGTCTGTGGCTTGTTTAAGCCAGCGGGTGGATGATGATTCCAATAGAATAAAAAGTCTTCAAGAGCAGGATCCTAGGACCTGGTACACAGCAGGTGCTCAGAAAGTAGTTGGATGATAGCATAAATGAATAGATACCTAGAAGAAAGGGGTACAAGGCGGGGATGGTGAGACATTGGGACATCCTCTATAGTTGAATACGGGGATTTCTTGCTATCCAAGCCAAGAGGCAAAGGTGTGGGGTGGATATATAGAGATGGAAAAGAGAATCTCAGGAGTAGAATAATGAGATGAGAAACCTGTGGTGGCACCCCTGGGAATGCTGTAGGTAAACGTCAGTGAGGGGAGAGGATTCTACAGCATCTCTCCCATGGACCTTAACTCCCCTTCCCTCCCAGTGCGGCCATGCTGAAGATTGCAGAGATGGAATACAGCGGTGCCAACAGCATCTTCCTGCGCCTCCTGCTGGATAAGAAGTACGCATTGCCCTACCGGGTGCTAGATGCCCTGGTCTTCCATTTTCTGGGCTTCCGGACAGAGAAGCGCCAGCTGCCCGTGCTCTGGCACCAGTGCCTCCTGACATTGGCACAACGCTACAAGGCTGACTTGGCCACAGACCAGAAGGAGGCCCTCCTGGAACTGCTTCGGCTACAACCCCACCCACAGCTGTCCCCTGAAATCAGGCGTGAGCTTCAGAGTGCAGTCCCCAGGGATGTGGAAGATGTTCCCATAACCATGGAATGAGAACAATCACTTGGCTTGGAGCAGGGGGCATGGGAGGACCCCAGGATCCCAGCTGGTGACCCAGGGTGTAGTTAAAGGCCTAGGTCAAGGCACTAAAGGGTTACTATGGCATCTGTGGCCCCAGCCATAGATGGAAGGGAGGACTGAATCTCTTTGGCTCTGCCATTCTAAGCTTTGGTCCCTGCTCACCTGGAAGCTAACTGGAGTTACCGTAGTGTAGCACTCCCACACTCCAGCTGGCACTTGGTATAGGACTGCTCTCGTCAGCTATTGTGTCAGCTCACTGTGGTGCAGATAAAACAAAGGCAGTTATTTATTGGAGGTCTGTGTTTTGGTGCAGTCTGTGGAGATTCCTGCTTCGAGGTAACTAGAGGTGGGAGTCACCCATGGCTTTTCCCTATTCCCAGTTTAGAGGAGTGGATTCTTAGTTTCCACAGGCCTTACCTCCCCCTCTACTTTACAAGGTTGTCTCACTAGACTCTGCTTCCCTTGTTCTCCACAAAGAAGTGTATACGTATGTGCTCTGTGTACCCATTACATATATTCATGGGCCACTTTGGGGAAACACCAGCTTCTGCTGCCACAGTCTCCTAGAAAAGTGATAGAAGACTTGGTGTTGGTGAAGACTGTTGCAGGGCAGGGGGACAGCAGCAGAGTCAGGAAAAGTCAATTAGGTTTTCTTGTAGCTTTCTGAGCAACAAGAGCTTTAGGTTAGTGGTTGACAAGCCAGGGTCAAATGCCAGTGTTTGTATAGCTGCTGAGCAAAGAATAATCTTCTTATTTTCTAATAGCTTGGGGAAGTCTGTGTGACATTTTAGTTCCAGCCAGGCATGGATCTCAAGTTTGAGACCAGCCAGGGATAGCTATACAATGAAACCCTATCTCAGAAAAAAAAAAAAAAAAGGAACACATACATGTCCCACCTATTTGCATCACAGCTGACTGACTCTCCAAGTCATCGTGCTATATCACATTTACTTTTGAAAAAGTACAGTTTGTGTACCTGGAAACAGTTTGAATCTATTAAGGAATTTCCGTTTGCTTACATGTTATTTCATCTTGGAAACATCAGGTAAATGCAAAGAAAACTACAGCAGCTGCTCAGCCAAACTCTAGCAGTTTGCCTCTGCACTACTGAGGATGGGAACCAGGGCTGCCTCCTTAGGAGGGGAAGTGTTTCCAGCCACACCCTAACCCATTCATCCGGTTTTGATCTTCAATGTATGGGCGTCCTGCCTGCATGGCATCAGAACCCCTGAGACTGGGGTTACAGATGGTTGTGGGTGTTGAGAATCAAATCCAGGTTCTCCAGAGTAGCGTGCGCTATAAAATGCTGAGCCATCATTCCAGTCCTCATGGGAGGTTTTTTTTTTTTTTTTTTTTTTTTGAGCAGGATTTTGCCATATAGCACAAGCAGCCCAGAGCTACTTCCACCCCACGAGTGCTCTGGAAGATTGCTGGAATAGGCCAGCATGCCTGAGTACATCAAAGAAATTGCTTTACATAAACAATTTGGGGAATGGTGGCAATTCCGTAATACCGTTTGTACAAGTGAATAGGTAAAGCAGAAAACTACATCCTATGCACTTGCCATGCCCTTTCCAGGAAAGATACCCCCTGCCTGTGTAACAGACTCCTGCCTCCCCACCTCCAACACACAACCCCAGGGACTGCAAGAGCCAAGGGCAATTTTATTCCGAAATCTTTATTAAGGCAGCATGATAGAAATGGGCCACTAGCCCAAACCTTGTGGCCTTAGGAAAGACCTGTGTCAATAGGGCTTGTCCCCTCTCCAGATAGGCTCAGTCTCCAAAGCATCCATCCCTGCTTAAGCCCTCTCTGCTGGAAGATGAGATACAAGGCCTAAGGAGAGGAAGGCATGGCCCCATCCCAGGCTGTAGCAGCTCCTGGGCCACAAAGCGGTAGCAGAGGGGAGGGAAACAGCAACCACCAGGGTTACCACCACTTGTGGGGTACAGGCCTCACTGCACCCTCCTACAGTTGTATTCAAAGCAATAAATTAAAATGACCATCAGCATCCCTCAAGACCCCTCAATCACAGAAGCTAAGCAGGAAGCAAAGCAAGAATGTATAGGTTCTTGCCTTTCTGCCCAAGGCCTGGGCTGTTCCCTCTAAGAGCAGCTGGGAGCATGGATTACACAGGGGCCGTCTGGGTTGGCTCTTCGTGCTTGTCTGTCAGGATGCCTGAAGGACCCTAATCCGAATGTGACGGCCCTAGGAGGGACACCGCCTTCAGAAGGTACTTGGGTGTTTTGGCAAAATTGGAGCCCCAGGGAGGGACTCAAAGGAATGCAGGCACATGGATCTTGACTTGTTTCAATTTGTCTGACCAGCATGGCCCAGAACAGCTGAGCTGGTCAAGTGGGGAAGGAAGAGGAGCTGACTGGCCACGCAAACGCCTACATGGCCAACCAGCCCCTTAGTGCACACCGTGGGGATAGGCAGGACCTGGCCCCTTGGGCTTGGTGAGGGGAAAAAGAGCCTCCCCCCTCGGGCTTCAGATATGGCATGGATTGTTCCTAGAGGCAGGGAGGGGGTGGCAGTGTCCCTCCTCTGCTTGATGGCCACCTAAGGGGCCTGTCCCGAGCTACAGGTGGATGGCTGTGACGTCTGTGGGAGTGCTGGTCTGACTGGGCCCCTGGCTGCTAGAGCCCCGGGGGGCTTTGGGCACTGGGCTGGGGGCAGTCTGGGCAGCTTCCCTGAGGCTCTCCCTGAGCGCAGCTTCAATCTGCTCCTGACAGGCCCGCAGGCAGTCCTAGGAAGAAGAACAAGGTCAGCGAGAAGGGACTCTCCCCACAGCCCTGAAACAGGCAGGTGCAAGGGAACAGCCACCCCTGCGTACAGGGAAGTCTTGGGGGGGGGGGGTTAGGCCACAGCCCAGCCCAGGAATTGGGTCTTTAGTTCTCAGAAACTGGCAAGAGGATGTGGCAAGGGTGTGAGAGCAGCCCTGCATCTGACACAGAGTCCCCCACCCCTGGCCGAGGCACACCACTTGGCAAGAGAGGGGCATCTACACGCAGTATCCCTCACCCCACCCAGTCCTTTCCAGACAGGAGCAGAGGAGATAAAAGGCCACAGGAGCCGGCAAGGGTGTCCAATTAGTGGTGGATGCTGCCCTCTTCTGGGGATCCATGGGAAGGCCTTGCTTTTTGTGAATGGGGCCTGAGACTTACCACTTCTGTGCCTGTGATTCCTGCCAGCAGCTCTGTGAGCTCGTCATCAGACATAGAACAGGCGCCTAGGCCTTGTACTGCAGCGCCAATGCTGCCGGTAGCGATCATGGACGGAGGATACATTGCAAAGGTGTAATCTTGTAAAAGAGAGGAAACCATGAGAAGAGAGCCATCTTTGTACTTCCTACTCCTTGTTAACAACGTGCCAGGCTTCATGAATATAGTATTCTGGGAACCCCAGTGGTAGATGGGGTGACACGGGGCCAAGGGGTGAAGGCAGATCCTAGGAAGGGGAGGGAAGGGTTTGGTGTCTGTGCATGGTGCTGGCAATTCAACTGAGGCATGCTCAGTATCCTTAAACCACTATACTGCCAGCCCAATCTCTGAGATCTGAGTGAACAGCAAAATTTCTATCTACCCAGGCTGGACCTGGCCAGGAACTAAAGAATGCCCAAAACTCTGGGGAAGAGACCTTAGACAAGTCACTTCTCCTTGTATTCTCACTGCTTAACCTCCGTCTCAGGATCCTATATAACTCTGAATACTGAAATGGGGGATCAAATACGATACAACTTCCATGAATGAAGTTTGAAAGGGTTACAAACTACAATCTCCTAGTTAACTACTTATCCTTCAAATCCTGATTTTCTCAAATGGAAATTACAGCCAGACAGTGCTGGTGCACGCCTTTGATCCCAGCAAGCAGGAGGCGGATGGATCTCTGAGCCTGGTCTACATAGTGAGTTCCAGGACAGCCAAGGCTACACAAAAAGGAAATGTGCCCAAGAGTCTTACCTGTAGCACAGAGAGCCAGAAAGGTCTGGGCATGTTTTTTGACCAAGGCCTGTCGGTCACTGGGCAGAGAAAGGCGGTGTAGAATCAGGGCCAGGAAATCATGTGCAATCACAGCAGCTAGGTCCCACTTGAGCTTCCCCAGGACCAGCACCTCCCATTCCTGGGGATTAGGGAATGAACATGGAGTCAGTGGCTGGCAACACAGGGTGAGAATATGGCAGGTCACAGTTCCGCCTCTGGCTTCCAGGGCTGGCACCGTGGAATGATGTGTTCGGGGCATTTACATCTATTGATCGGCACTGGGATGACATAGATCATCCCTCTTAATCGTCCCATGAATCTGAGGCAGGTGTGAGTTGAAGCCGACTAAATTCTAAGCACTTCAGAAAGAGGGCTATATCATCAGTGGCCTCTCCTTCCCCAGCCCTGCCTCTCAGGCCAGGTCTCTTAAAGAAACCAAAATGAGAATGAGGCCACTTCTGAGGTTCCTCAAAGGGGAGGTTGCCCAACCCAACCCACACTCCCTTTGGGGGACTTCAGGAGTTGATCCTGTCTCAAGAAGAGGGAGCCAAACCAAACAGGATGAATCCAATGAACCCCCAAGGAACCTGCTCAAGCCTATATAACCAATGAGAGGTCTTAGGAGGCTGAAAGCCCCAGCCCCAGTCCACTTGTCTGAGGTTCCCAGATCTGGCCTGAGTTGCATTTCCGAGTTGCACACATGAGGATTTCTTCATTGTTTTATCTCAGGAAGGAACTCATGGGTTGACTCCTCATTGAAGTTGAAATGACAACCCCACCCAACCTCTTCCAGGCCCCCAGCAACAGCTGGCCCTCTCTTCATCCCACAGCCTAGGTGTCAGCCAGCCCCAGGTTTCTTATAGGACCCCACTGAAACAGCCAGGGCTAGAGCCAGAAGGAAGGCACAGAACTTGGATTCTGCACCCAAATAGCACCCAGCCTCCAAGGGGAGCACATAAGAGGCAACCAGGAGTGTGTGGGGGTCCTCACTGAGGGAAGGAAGCTACTCTCTTCTCTATCCAGATGACCACAAGAAGCCCAGCTCTACTTCAAGAACAGTGCTGGCAGCATACATCTCATCCCTGGTTTTAAGGCCCTCTGGTCAGTGCAATGCAGTCGGAATTTTCCCCTCCTTTCTTGGGCCTCACCCTCTGCTGTGCAAGGACTTAGACTGCTGTAGTTCTTGGAGGTCCCTCACAACTCTGACCACAGGCCACTCACAGCTCAGGCCTCGAGGAGGGGAAGGACTTGCCTATTCTGAAAAACTCCCCTCACACAGTCGTGAAGACCACCCTAATCTCTTCACAAAGAGGAAGTCTCCTACCTCCCAGCCTCAATCCCTCAAAAAACATCTTGTTCCCTGGCTCTGGAAACTACTAGATTCATCACAAAGAGCCGTGGGGCCTCCCAGATTCCCAACTCAGGCCTCCCGTCAGTGAGAGCTGCTTGCTTGACAGGAAGAGGAATCCAGTTCCTCGACTCACAGCAGTCGGGGGCCCCAGTACCCTAGCTTCCCAGCCAGCCAATCACATTAGTCTGCCTGCTGCCCTCCTCCCTAGGAGATGGGGCCCAGAGACTCCTCTCAGGGTCAGGGAAGGCTTGGCCAGCCATAGAACAAGGTGGAGGGAGGTGCCAGCTCACCCACCCTCTCCCCCAGACCCTGTGGGAGATGATGTTCATGCTCTCTTCCAGATCCAAGCAATTCCTCCACCTCCTCCCTAGACTCCTCCGGGGCAGGGCAGAACCCAACCGATTTTTGCACCGCCTGGAGGAGCCCAGCCCAAGTTCCCAGCAAGAGGCCCCAAGGAGCCACTTCCCAAACCACAGGAGTGACAGCAGCTCCCCGCAGGGTTATGAAAGCCCTTGGTCTGAGTGGGAGGGCCAGGGGACCAGCATCATTATCACATCGGAAGCAGCTGCAGCTCAGCTCCCTGTCTGTCTCCGCTCTGGTCTTTGGCTAAGAGGCAAAGAGAGAAACTCTTCCACCAGCCCAGAGCAGCTGCTCCAGTTTTTTCAGAAGGAAGACAAGGAAGGGAGGGTTAGGAAGGAACCGTGTCTTTGGGGATCGAAGGGAAAGGGATGAAAACACCTCGGCACTTCCTTCCAGCAATCAGGGCCTGGCTTTAATCAGCTCTGGGAGGCTTTTCCATCACAAAGTCCACACGGGGATAGACTCATGCAAGGCAGCCCCCTCCCCCACGTGAAGCACATTCCACTACGGTGGGGGTGTGCAGACATGCCCTGCTGCTGCCAATAAATAACTCATGGTGGCTGTGTAAACCTAGAGGCAAAGTACTGGTCTATAGACCCGCAATCGGACTTGTTGCTAACTGTGGGAAAGACGAGTTTAGGAGTGGAACCCCACTGCGGTCAGAGGAAGGGGATTCATTTAGTTTTAAGCCTGCAGCTGTAGCACGACTGCCACACTACAGGGCCCAGTCTTTGTCCCACCCTAGTTCTTTTCCAAAATAGTAGCCTGGGGCGGACGGAGAAAGGGTTAGTGAGTGAGTGGGTGAGCTTGGCGTTCCTTTTTCTAGCACATAGGAAGACACGTGTTGAGAGCGGGGACAAGGGGGGATTCTACACGCACCCGCAACTGCCAGGGAGCCACGGCTTGGTCCGTATAGATGCAAAGCTTCTCAATAGTCAGGGGCGTGGTTTCGCGCAGCTTTGAGGCCAGCAACAGGCAGACGGTACCTAGGAGCTGCAACTGCGCCTTTCGGGTGGGGACGCAGGACAGGTAGCGATCCAGGTAGTTCATGGCCAGAGGGAAGACATCCTCCTCGCAGCGCTGCTCCTCACACACCTGAGGGATGGCGCACGAGTCATTGCTAGGGAAGGACCAAGTGGAGCACAGCAGCATGTGGAGGTGGGGGGTGGGGGAGGAGTGGAATGTGGAGCAAAAAATAAACGGAGAGGGGATAAACTTACAGTGACAAGTATCAATAACCGAGGAGGATGCACCCTCCCCAAGGTGACCCCCCACTTCCTCTGCATGGCCTCCTCCCCACCCCGGGGGGGGGGAGTGTAAAGGAGGAGCCCTTGCTCGCGAAAGATTCCAGACTCCCCTCCCCCACGGCGAGCGGAAGGTGGACGGAAGGGTCACCTAGAGAGAATTGGGACCTTACCCTCATTACCACTACCCACTGCGCACACACTCCCAAGGGGAAGGGAAGGATCTCCTGTCGCGGTCTCCCGCACTTTTCGTTTCCCTGTGGACCGGAACCGAGCGCGCGCCACCCTCACCAGTTTCCCCCGCCAGAACCCCACAACAGGCACAGGACCCAGTTCTGGGGCGAAGGAGGCCGAGCCTAGGGTTTCCCAAACGCGCTCTCCAGAGAACACCGAGCGGAGAGGGAAGCTTGAGACACCGAGAGAAGCCAGAGAGGAAATGGTGGCCCTTAGCCCGCTTTCCCGACCCAAAGTGAAGCTTAGTTAACAGTGCCAAGTGACTTGCAGTCACAGAAGAAGCCGATCAGGATTGGAGAAGGGAAAGGGACAGAACGCAGGCAGCTGGCTAGGGTGCCTGTGTAAAAAGGCCAGGCCCCCTGCATTCTGGGTCGCCAAAGCATCTTGCAGACTGTGGTCCGGATCGTGATGCCCGGGACAGGGCAACTTCGATTTGCCCAGAGCCGGGGTGGGGGTGGGGAGAGGAGAGGGGACCCGTCCGGGGCCATACCTCCAGCATCCAGTATGCCAGCATCTTCCGCATGTGCGGCTTGATCTCCTTTTGCACGCACTGGAAGTAGGAGGCTCGCGGCACATAGCGCTCCTCCAGGCGGAGCAAGCTCTGCAGGACACGCTGGTCCCCCAGCAGCCGCGGGTCGGGCCCGGCCCGGGGTGCGTGCCGGGTGCCCTCGCAACACAGCAGCTCCATCCTGAGACGGCTCGAAGGGGAAAGAGGGAGCGCGGGCTGGCGAGTCCTTGGAGAGGCGACGCGCGCGAGGGAGAGCGCGGGGTGCGGGCGGGTCTGGCGCTGGCGCTGGCACTGTGCGGAGAAGCCCCAGCCCGCCCGCCACCCGCGCGCACCGCTTCCCTGACAGGCGCCCCGCCCCTCGCGACGATGTAGCAACCGTGGAATGCTCGGACGTCGCAACGTTCCAAAGGGGCGGGGCCGCAGACGGAAAGGGCTGGCGGGCACTATCCCCTCCCTCTCCGCAGCCTCATTGGTCCACTTGGCTCCGGCCCGCAGGCTTCCGGGCCCAGGGGCCCACTTGACCAAGAGGGTGGAGAGGGAGAGAACTTTCTGGGAGGGTGCTCTCTTCCCCATCAATGGGCCCTGTCGTGACTCTTAACCTCCCAGGAAAGAACTAGTCGCCAAAAGTCATTCATTCATTCGCGTATGTGCCCCACCTCATTGCTCTAGGGAATGTGGTAATAGCTGCGTGGTTGGGTCATTCTTTCTACCTTAAGATGGGTTAATGGGATGGACTGAGTTGGGCTTTATTTTGCAGACAGTGAAACTGAGGCACAGAGTACTAGATGCAAAGATCTCACTGATAGGCCTTCGGGAAACCTTGCTCCAGAATCTTGTCTACTTAAACGAATTCCGCGGTCCTGTAGCAGGAACATTTGGGAGCTGACCAGAAATGTAGTTTCCGGCTGATTCGATGGCTCAGAGGGTCCAGCCTCTGAGTGCGATCCCTGGGACCCACATGGTGGAAGAAAAGAATCAACTTCCATGAGTTGTCCTCTGACTTCCAGACCAGCGCTGTAGTTTGCGCACCGCCTCCCCTCCCCCAAACGCACACACACAAATAAAAATGAAAAGCAAAAGAAGAAATGCAGTGTCTTAGGTCTGCTGTATGGGACAGTGCATTGTTTGGAGATTCTTGGAACACTTGAAGTATGAGCAGTGGTGGTCAAAATCAGCATATTAAAAGCCATTTAAAACCTAGATATAGTGGTGCAAGCCTGTAATCCCAGGACCAGAGAAGTGGTGGTAGTCAGGAGGATCCACTATACAGACACTTAAAGGGGTGGGCTTCCCTCCCACCCCAGCCCCCTCTCACACACACACATACAAACTGAACGAGAGAATGAGGGAGACACTGGGGATGTATCCCAGTTGGTAGAGTGTTTGCTTTGCATGCTCAAAGCCCAGGGTTCAATACGCAGCACTGTAGAAACTAGGAAATAATCCAAGAATAATGTCCCGCATCTGTAATTCCAGCACCTGGGACGTAAAAACAGGAGGATCAAGAATTCAAGGCCATTTTTGGCTATCTAATAAGTTCAGGAATAGCCTGGGTGAAATAAGATCCTATCTCAAAAATAAAAAAACAACAACCAAACCTAATAATAATAGTAACAATAATAATAATAATAATAATAATAATAATAATAGTTAATAATACCAGCACTTCAAAGATGAGAGAACTACAGTACATTTCTAGACCAGCCTGAGCTAGAATGAGACTCTGTCTTCTAACAAAACAAAATCAAATTATTGCAGAACTGGGTATGATGGTACATGCGTATAATCAGACACATGGGAGGAGGCAGAAGGCCAGTGGAGAATTCCAGGCCAGCCAGAACCACACCAGAAGGAAGAAGGCTGGGGTGGGGCGTGGTGGGGCACACCTTTAAGCCCAGCACTTTGGAGACAGAGACAGGCAGATTTCTATGAGTTCAAAGCCAGCCTGGTCTAAGGAGAGAGAGAGTTCTAGGTCAGCCAGAGTTATATAGTGAAACTGTATCAAACAAAACTAGAAAGAAGGAAGAAAAGAAGGAATGCAGAGATGAGGAAAGAGGAAAGGAGGGAAAGAAAGAAGGAACTCGCCACACAGGCACTATTCTCTTGACTCAGCAAAGGAAACTCTAGGAAAGGGGAGGAAAGTTTATAGGCAGTGAGAGCCACACAGGCACTACTCTCTTGACTCAGCAAAGGGAGCTCTAGGAAAGGGGAGGAAAGTTTATAAGCAGTGAGAGTCATCTACATGTTAGCACTGAGCAAGGGGTCAGAATGCACCACTGCATCCTTACATGGGGAGAATGGGGCATGATGGGATTAGTTCAGTCCTATAGAAAGTCACCTCCCCAGGGGTTTCTTTCTTGTTTCAACAGTGTCTTATTGTCTAGTTCCATGCTGACCTCGAATATCTCCATCTTCTGGCCTCAGTTTCCTAAGTGCTAGGAATACAAGTGTGTACCCCGATGCTTGATATTCCAAACTGGACACTTAGAAAATTGGTGAAGGGACACTTTTGAGACAGGGTCTTATGTAACCCAGGCAAGCTTTGAATTACTATATATTGGAGGCTGGATTTGATCTTCCTGTTAATACCACCCAGTCATATATACCACGCAAAATAACATTCTGTTGTTCTTGTTTTTTTGTCTTTTTGAGACGGGTCTCACTATGTAGCTCTGACTCTATGTGCCAGGATAGCCTCCAGCTTGCAATAATCCTACTACCTCTCAAATTCTGGCATTACAGGCATGCACCACCAAACTTCCTCTCCTTAAGGGCAAAGACAAAGTCCTGTGTCCTCTGGAAGACCTAGCACCTTGCTGTGAGCACTAAACAGTAACAGGCCTTTATGGACCCTTACCTTGTTCCAGAACTAAATATAACTGAGATGTAATGAATCATTTATCTTCACCTCAACCTTACGGGAGGTTTAGTGTTTGCCCAGTTTTCACAGGGGCCGGAGTGCTAATACTCTGAGTGGCTAAGTAACGTTTGAGAGTTCATGACCTTGCAGGGGGCTGAGGGTCTGGAGGGAGAGACAGAGAGACAGTTGAATCCTAGAAGCTGCTTTGTCTTCTTGGGTAGCTGTTCAAGGGCCCCTCTCTTTCTGGGACTTTGGGGTTAAGGAGCTGGCCAGCCACATGAAGGTTTGCTGCTGAAGGAATAGGTAACTCCTCGGAGAACGCTGGAGAGTCTCCTCTGGAGACTCTGCTTCACCATCACTGCCCCTCAAAGAATAGAACTAAGAAGATAAAGCACCAAAGCAAAGACTGGGACTGTAGCTCAGTCGGTAGAATGTTTGACCAGTATGCATAAAGCCCTGGGTTCAATTCCCAGCACCAGGTAAAACTGAGCAAAACCAGGTGTAGAGGCACACACCGGTAATCTCCACACTCTGGAGCTGGGAACAGGAAAATCAAGTCCATCCTGGGCTACATGAGATGACCCACTCTCAGAAAAAGAAAAGATGAAAAGAAGGCAGAGCAATGACTGGGGGGGGGGGGGAGAAAATCAAAGAGCTTCAGGCAAGGTGCACAAGTTACAAAAAGTTACTCAATGAAATGGCAAATTAGAGGAGAGCTGGAACGAAATGTCACAAGCCAGAGGGAAAGCCTCAAGGAAGAAGGAAACCATGCCTCCTTCCTCCTCCCATTCATTCCCTCATCTTTTTGTCATTGGAATGTCTCCATCTGAGACCCAGGAGCGGGAACAAGGTGACAGGTGAGACCTATCACCTCACAGTTACTTTCAAACCCCCTGAAATGACAGAGAGAGAGAGCCAAGCATGGGTTGCTTGGGGTACATGAGGTGTTTTGGGGTACCCCAAAACAGGAAGGTGAACAAAGCCTTGGGGAGAGGATGCTGTCCATTCAAAAATCTGGGTTCTCACCCTGTGACTCAGAGGATAGACCTTTCTTGTCGCTTCTCTTTCCATCGAGCTGTATAATAATAAAGGTCCTTACCCCACAGGGGTGTTCTGAAGACCAAAGGGCCAAAAGTATCTTGCACATATCTGGGGCAAAGTGTTCATGCAAAGGTGGTAGTTTCTACACCTAGAAACCTAGCACTCATGAATCTCAGGCAGGAGGATCGCTGCAGGTTCAAGACCAGACTGGGCCGAGCAGTGAAACCTGTCCTAAATTCCTCTCAAAAAAAAAAAAAAAAAAAAGGCATTTCTGTAATAACAATTCTCTGTCTTTCTCAAGTAATGCTCTCTGCGTGGAGCTCAGTAGTAAAAGCACTTGCGCAGAACTCATGAGATCCCTAGCTTCAATCCCCAGGCCCACGGGGTGGGGGTGGGAGGGAAGGTCAGTTGTGATTATGGTACTTAAAAGCCAAACTTCTTCTTGAGTACAGGCATTTACAACTATCAACATAATAATAGTGGCTGGGACTGAACCCAGGACTTCCTGTAAGCCAAGGTCATGCGCCCTTTATGGCCCATTTTTATAACTGTTTTACAAACATTCATTACAACTGAGAAGTTAAGGGGCTGAAAAGATGGCTCAATGGTTAAAAGCATTTTCTGCTATTGTAGAGGTCCCGGGTTCAATTCCCAAAACCCTATGGCCATCTGTGACTTTAGTTCTAGGAGAGATGATGCTCTCTTCAGGCTCCCACAGGTACCAGGCATGCATGTGGCATACATAAATGCATGCAGGAAAGAAAACCCACACATAAAATAAAAGTAGATTTTTAAAAGATTGAGAAATTAACACAATACCCTAAGCCTGGCATGGTGGCACAGACCTGGAAACCCAATAGGAGAATCTTCTCACGTTCAAGGCCAGCCTGGGCCATAGAGTGAGTTCAGACTACTCTGAGCTAGAATGAGACCGTGTCTCCATAAAACACACACACACACACACCCGGAATCAAACCATAGTTCAATGTAGTGGTGCACACCTCTATAATCCCAGCACTTGGAAGTCTGAGGTAGGAGGATCAGAAGTTCAAGGTCTGTCATTCTCAGTTACATTGTGAGTTCAAAGCCAGTCTGGGCTCCATGAAACCTTGTTTCAACAACAACAAAAGAAAGAAAGGAAGGAAGAAATAAGGGAGGGCGGGAGGATCAGAGGAAGGATCAAAGACAGAAAGAGCACTATCCCAGACATTGACCTGGGGACCAGGATTCAGATGAAGTCATGGGTTTGAGAGGTGATTTACCTGAAGGTTAATTCCAAGAAGCATCAAAGAGGAGTAAAGAAATGAACTATGGAGAGACAGGACGTTATACTACACAACCACTGTGGGAAAATGGAAGCTGAATCCATCACGGAGACACAGGAGACGGTGAGAAATACGTGCTGTTGGGTGACTGTAGCTGGGGCACAATGAGGCAGGGATGTTTGTCTACAGGTTCTGGACAGCCATTGGTTGCAGGCTACTGTAGACATGAGTTTGCTGAGGTGCTCAGGACAAGTTCTTGGGTGCTTCCACCTTGCTTGTGGGTAGGCACAGTAGATTCTGAAGAACAAGCCACCAGGCAGTCAAGGTACCTGGGATTCAGAAAGAGGCTGCCACACTCTGGAATGGCAAGTGCCACGCTCATCTAGGTGAGAGTGAGACTGGCAGCTGGCCTCAGTCCTGGACAGTCAAACCAGAGCCCATATTCAAGGAATGAATGACTAATCTGCTCTTTTTGATATGCGTGTGTACATCAGACTCTCCATCTTGTTTAATGAAAACACTGTTGCTGCTGCTGCTGTTGTTTTGTTGTTTCTGAGCCAAGGTCTTGCTATGTATTCCTACCTGGCCTTGAACTCACTGTGAACATGTCTGGCCTCAAACCCGTGGCCATCCGACTTCCAAGCCCCCAGTGCTGGGGTTACAGGGATATACTACCATGCCCCAGCCGTAAAGCATCTATACCCATAGGTGTATTTCAGATAGGGTCTCATGCAAGCCAGGCTGGCCTCATACTCACTTTGTAGATCAGTGGTTCTCAACCCTCTAATACCGAGACCCTTTAAAACAGTTCTCAGGTTGTGGTGACCCGCAACCATAAAATTATTGTCACTGCTACTTCTTAACTGTAATTTTGCTACTGTCCTGAATTGTAAAGTAAGTATCTGATGTGCAGATAGTCTTGGGTGACCCCTGTGAAAGGGTCATTTGACCCCCCAAAGGGGTCACAACCCGCAGGTTGAGAACCATTGCTCTATATCCATATTGCTCTGCTTTCAAAGGGTTCACGATCCAAATGCTAGGTCACAGGCAAGTGCCACCATAACCAGTGTATACAAGGTTGGGGACCTGAACCCAGGGCCTCGTACAGGCCCGGCAAGCACTCTACCCAGAGCTATAGCTATCTTCATGCTAAAACTGTCGCATTTCATTTTAAATGTTATATTTTAACATTTACTTATTGTGTGTGTGTGTTCCCACATGCATGTGTGTGCTACTGCCTATGTGGAAGGCAGAGAGCAACTTGAGATTCTTTTTTATTATGTAGGTTCTGGGATCAGCTCAGGTAATTAGGCTTGGCAGCAAGCGCCTTTACCTGCTGAGCCATCTTGCAGGGCCCATTATATAAATATTTTTTTCATTTGTTTATAGACAGGGCCTCGGTGTGTAATCCTGGCTGTCCTGGAACTCACTATGTAGACCAGGCTGACCTCAAACTCACAAAGATCTGCCTCCTGAGTCCTGTGATTAAAGGCATGGACTACTATGCTCAGATATATTTAAAATTTTCATATTACATTTGTTGTGTGTGTGTGTGTGTGTGTCTGTGGTGTGCACATGCACATTCACATGTGCACCTGAGGACAATTTTCTGTTGTGTCCTTCTCCCTCCACCTTGGTCCTAGGAATCAAACCCAGGTCTTTAACTCATCTAGCGAGTGCTTTTACCTACTGAACCATCCCACGGAACTATCTCGCCGGCCCTTTTCTTTCTTCAGAGAGGGACTCACGCAGCCCAGGCTGGCCTCTAACTTGATATGTCGTTGAGGATAACCTTGAACTTCTTTTTCTTTTGAGGCAGGGTATCATGTAGCCCAGGCTAGTCTTGAACTGATATGCCTTGGAACTCCTGATCCTCCTACCTCTACCCCTCCAGTGCAGGAAGGGTGGACCCTTACAATGTGCACCATCATGCCCAGTTTATATATTGCTAGGGATGGCGGCCAGGGCTTCCTATACACTAAGCAAGTAGGCAAGCACTCTAGCAACCGAGCTCCGTTTATATACTCCCTACCCCTTTGTTTTATCTTTTTGAGACAGGATTTTGCCATGCGCGCTGACCACCGGGCACTCACTATGTAGCCTCATCTGGCACCACTCTCGATTTCTAGTCAAAGGGATCACAGATAAATGCTACCCCAAAGCTACGCTCTTAGCCACTGTGCTGTGATGCTGGGTAGCCTGTGCCATCTTGTAATGAAGAGAGGGGCTTAGTGGATTCCTGGAAGGAATCTCCGTCCTGGGTGACACTGTTGAGCTACTGATTAACCAGACCTGAGGCTACCTCTGGACTTTCTGTGGTGAGTGAAGTAACATCTCTTCCTTATTGTTTAAGTCACTTTCACTCTTCAAGTAAAAGTTTGATTCTGTATCTCCTATACACAGGGCTAGCCTTCACCTACACTCTGGGCTAGCCTTCAGCAGCAAACAGAGTCTTACAAACATTCGAGAAAGGTATCACTGGCTCAAGAGAATATCAAAAGATGGGTGACTTCTCAAGTAATTTTATTTTTTTTAATCTTTTATTTATTTGGGGCTATACGTGGTACTGAATGTCTTTAATTCCAGCACTCAGGAGGCAGAGGCAGATGGACCTCTGTGAGTTTGTGGCCAGCTTGGTCTACCTCCCGAGCACTGAGATTAGAGACGTTCACTGCTGTGCCTGGCCCATCTTAATAGGTTTTTAAATTTTAACTAATTAATTATTATTGATGTGTGTGCATGATGTGGGAGAGGCAGGGTGCCGACATACCATGATGTGTGGGGTGCATGTGGAGGTCAGAGAACAACTCTGTGGAGTCTGTTTTCTCCTCCTGCCGTAGAGTGGGACCCAGCAGTCAAACTCTGGTCATCAGTCTTTCTTAGAAAGCACTTTAGCTCCTGAGCCACCTCACAGGCCCTAGATTTCCACCCCAAGGTCATTCAGAGCCATCACTTTAATAGACTGAGTGGGTGAATCTGAGTTGGCACCTCAGTGGACATCCCCAGGACATCTGTCCTCAGATGTCCACTGACACTGTTAAGAGCTTGAAATATCCCAGGAAGGGGACAGTCACGTAAGGTCCACATACATCCACATACAAAAATAAATAAATAAATGAACAAATGGATAGATAAATAAAGAAATAAGTGTGATTTTAAGCTTACAATTCCAGTACTGAGGAGGCAGACGGATTTCCGTGAGTTCAGGGCTAATTTGGTCTACATACAGAGTTCCAGGCCAGCCAGGGCTACATAGTGAGACCTCGTCTCAAAAGCCAAACAAACAAACAAAGAAACCAATTCCCCAAAACATAAAAAATAAAAACTACATATTGATTTGATGCTCCTCCTCCTCCTCCTCCTCCTCCTCCTCTTCTTCTTCTTCTTCTTAAACTGGAGTTAGCAAGGAATTCTGTTATTATACTTTTGGGTTTACTTATTCTTGTTCTTGTTATTTTATTACTATTACTGACATAGGTATCACTGTGGAGCCTTGGCTGGCCTGAAACTCAGAGATCTGCCTGCCTCTGTTGAGATTGACAGTGTGAACTAGTACCGTACCCGACAGGGTCACCACAACTTTAAGCCCTGGTACCATCTTGGGTTTCTTCCTTGCTTTGATTTCCTGATCAAAAACCCGCCTGGTGGGAACAAAAACCGTGCCCTTTGATCTCTTAGATCCTACTTTTCCTGCTCATCCACTCGGCTTTCATTTATTTGTTTATTCATTTGTTTTGAAACAGGATCTCATGCCGTTCCGTGAGTTCCTGATGTTCCTGCTTCCATGCCAAGCACTGGGATTCTATGCCTGCACCACCAGGGCCTGTCAGAATCTGCCACCGAATAAATTCCTTCAATGAAGAGAAAATGGGATGTAGTCAGGAACCTGATCCTGTGGCCTGATCCTGCCCGGCGCAAACCTGATACTTATTTGAGGTTTTTATATTCTATCTCAGAGACGTACACATTTCTGAATTCTGGTCCATGATTTAGTCATAATTGTTATATAAATAATAGCTTCTTTATGTATGTGTGTGTGTGTGTGTGTGTGTGTGTGTGTGTGTGTGTGTATATATATATATATATATATATATATATTATGTGCATTGGTGTTTGGCTGGCATTCATGTCTGTGTGAGGGTGTTGGATCCCTTGGAACTGGAGTTACAGACAGTTGTGAGCTGCCATGTGGGTGGTGGGAATTGAACCTGGGTCCTCTAGAAGAGCAGCCAGTGCTTGTAACCACTAAGCCATGTCCCCAGCCCTAAATAATAGCTTCTAACAAAAAATAAAATAAACAAGTCTTCTATTTCTTTTTACAATGTTTTTACTATATTTAATTATTTGTTATAATAATTCACAGTATGAGAAGTTAAGAGTACGAGCTACAGGAATTTGCCCCTCTTTTCTACTATCGTAGGTCCTAGGGATAGAATTCAGGTCCTCTGGCTTGGTGGCAGCTGCCCTTATCCACTGAGCCATCTCCTGAAGGCTTCAAACTCTTATGAAAGGAAAGATGAACTCCAAGAAAAACTACACAGCTTTCAAGCAGCAAAGGACTTTTGATGGGGGTTTGAACACCCAGTTTGAAAGGCTGGACCCCGTTGAAAGTTTCTAAAGCACCCCATCTTCATACTGCTCCCAGAAAGATCCTGAGCTGGTGGCCCAAGGCCATCAGATTAATCTCTCAGTGACACCTCTTTCATCCCAGGCCAAAGACCTGCTTATCAGGCCAATTTATAAGTCAGCCAGCCTGGCTTTTAAAGTTCTCCTTTGAGAGGCCCCAGCTGGCCTACCCAGTGTTATCTCATCCGCAGCAATGGAGCCCACCTAGGGCTTTATCAGGCCACGGCCATCCTCCTTTCTTCTCCTGAAGGTCTTGCTGCTCCACAACTTCCAGAAGCGCTCAGGGCTGCAGGATGAAAGATCAGGGGTAGCAGGTTAATAGCTGTTCTAAATTATTCTTGTTGTTGCCTATAAATAAATCCTCTTTGTCCTCAGGGATTTGGACCTTGTTGGTGGGGTAGGGGTAGCTGCACAAACGGCTAGCCTGTCGGAAGAGCCTGAAGATCGATGCTCAGGTAATTTCCCCATTTGGACGGTCTTTCTTGTTATCTGGTTTCAGGCAGCCATCGCTCATACCTGCACAGTCTGACTTTAAATTCTCTGACATCACATGCTTTTGAGGGTTTTTTTTTTCTATTTAAAATTAGTTATTAATGTGTTACAGCAGTAGTCAACAGTGTTGTGACAACTGGAAGGAAAAAAAAAAAGAAAAAGATCCAGGACTGTTGGGATGGATCCGTGGGTAAAGGCACTTGCTGCCAAGCCCGAGGACCTGAGTTCAATCCCTGAGACTTCCGTGGTGGAAGAAGAGAACCCTACACACCTCCGGCCTTCATACCGATGTCGTAGAAATTGTGAACCCACACACACCTATATAAATAAATGTAACTTAAATGTAAAGGGGTGGAGCATGTGTGGCTCATGTTTTTAATCTCAGCATTTAGGAAGAAGCAGTGTGGTCTCTGAGTTCAAGGCCATCCTGGTCTAGATAGCAAGTTTCAGGCCTGCCAGGGCTGAACAGTGAGACCCTGTCTCTAATTAATTAGTTAGCTAATTAATTTCATACCTCCCCCCAGACTCACTAGTCTCTGCAAGCAACTCATTCAGGAAGTGTGTATTATCCATTCTCAGACCCATTTTGCAAGTCTTTATTGAGATTCCATTAAACCTAAGATATTTCTGGGCCATGAACAATGCAAAGGCCACACGCTCTTTACCTTTCTGTGCTTTAAACAAAGTCTTATGTAGCCCAGGCTGGCCTCAAACTCTACAAAAGTCAAAGATTCCCGTAAACTCCTGATTCCTGCCTCTGCCTCCCAAGTGCCGCCATGACCAGCTTCTTCTTTGCTTTTGTGTGTCTGTGTCTGTGTGCATGTGTGTGTGTCTCTGTGTGTGTGTGTGTATGTCTGTGTATGTGTGTGTGCCTATGTGTCTGTGTGTATCTGTGTGTGTCTGTGTATCTGTGTATGTATATGTGTCTATGTGTCTGTGTGTGTGTGTGTATCTGTGTGTGTGTGTGTATGTCTGTGTATGTGTGTGTGTCTATGTGTCTGTGTGTGTGTGTGTGTATCTGTGTGTGGGTGTCTGTGTGTCTGTGTATGTGTGTGTGTCTCTCTGTGTGTGTGTATCTGTGTATGTATGTCTGTGTGTGGGTGTCTGTGTGTGGGTGTCTATGTGTGGGTGTCTGTGTGTGTGTCTGGGTGTGTTGAGATGTCCCACTGTGTTGCCCAAGATGACCTCAAGACCTCAAATTCCTCCTGGGTCAGGCAGTATTCTCGCTCTGGGTCACAGGCATTCTATCACATCCGGCTCAGGTTTATCTTAAAGAAAAAAAACATTGTCCTAGGTGGATTAAGATACACTTTGGTTTCCTTCTTAATAATTTTTACCTTTACTTTTTTTTTTTTTTAACTCTCTCTGTAAGCCAGGTTGGCAGGTTGGTCTCGAATCTGCCTGTTTCTGTCTCCAGAGTACTGGGATTAGAGATGCACTATCACACCCAGCTCATTACATATATACAGAAACACACACACCACACAGACACACACATTTTGTGTTTCCATGTATGCCTGTGGGTGCATATGCGCCATTGGGGATTAGAGGACAACCTGTGGGGGCCGGCTCTTTCCTTCCACCACGTGGGTCCTGAGGATCAAACTCAGATCTACAGGCTTGGCAGCAAATGCCTTGATCTTCTGAGTCATCTAGTCTGCTGTTTGTGTCTCCCCGCCCCGCCTCCTTTTGAGACTGAGACTATACAGCCCAGCCTGGTCTCTAGCTTGCAGTCCTCCTGCCTCAGTCCTCTACTGAGATTACATGTGCCACCTTGTCCAGCATCCATTTCATTCTTTAAATTTTTAAAAATATTATATTTACTATTGTGTGTACGAGAGAGAGCGGGATGTCTGTGTGAGTGTGGCACAGGTATTGACATCAGAGGACAACTTTGGAGGGGTCCGTTTTCTCCTTCCACCACGGTTTCTGAGGATTAGAACCCAAGTCCTCAGGTTTAGTGGCAGTCACCTCTATCCACTGAGCCCTTTTGTTGCCCTGTAAAAGTTTTTCTAAAATTGAATTCAGGTAATGGGCGAAAGTTTACAAAAGAGGATTGTTTCCCTAGTTCTAACTGTTACGGATTTTTCAATTTTGGTGGTTGATAAGTACATAAAAATGTATAAAATCAGCATGAAGCCCCATAGCTTCAGAGTGGCCATTCTAACTGTATAGAAGTCCACGGAGATGAGTAGACTTGGGTCTGGTTAATTTTGGTGTATAATGCTTTTATGTCCAAGTTTTTGTTTTGTAATGTTTTGGGACAAGTCTCTTTGCTTAGCCCTGGATGACTGGGAACTTGCTATATAGACCAGGTTGGCCTCCAACTCACAGAATTGGGGATCTCTGGATCACACCTCCAGAGTGCTGAGATCAAAGGCAAGTGCTACCACACCCGGCTGTTTGGTTTTTATAATGAAATTAATTAAATTTAAAATAAAAAAAGAATATAGGAACATCTCAAATTAAATGTAAAAAAGAGGGTCTGGGTATTTAGCCGAATGCTGTAATGCTTGCCTAGCATAGACAAGGCCTCATGTCAACCCCTGGTGTGGCCAACAAACAACCACAAACACACAATTCAGAAATACGACACCAATACCTGAGACAATCTGTATGGACTCTGAAAATACTATCCTAAGGACGAAGGACAGAGCCCAGAAGACTACATGCTGTAGAATTCCATTTATGTGAAGCAAACAGAATAGGAAACGCAGCAGAGCCGGCTGGGCTGATGCACACGTCGTAGTCCCAAAACTGAAGAGACAGAGTTAGGAAGATCAGGGATCTAAGGTCATCCTCAGCTACACAGAGAGTTCCAGAACAACCTGGGCTACACACGGAGATCCCATCTAAAGAAACATTTAAAAATCCGTAGAGACAGAATATAGATACAGGAGGGTTGCTGGGATTCGCTGGCCAGCCAGCCTAGCCAAAGGACCCAAGTTTAATGAGAGAACCGAGAAAGACTGAACAAGCAACATATTCCTCTGGTCCCACGTATATGAATATGCACACACAAATGTGTCTACACACACCCAAATCAATAAATGCAATCAAATAAAAATTTAAAGAGAGTACAGAATGGGTGGGCAAATGGACAGATGGAATGAGGGGTAAAAACAAGTCTAAACAACTCAAAATTCAGAGCAAGTTATACCCGTGCCTGAAGATAAGACAGCACCTTTCCAAAGGTGACTTCATGCTCCAAGCAAAGCAGGGAACTGAGGTCACATTGCTTTCATCCTGCTTGGTCATTCAGGTGCCTTGCTTCTGTGCTGAGCTCCTTGTGCCTGTCCTTAAAGAATAATGGGGGAGCCAGGTGGTGGTGGCACACACCTTTAATCCCAGCACTCAGGAGGCAGAGGCAGGCAGATCTTTGTGAGTTCGAGGCCAGCCTGGTCTACAGAGTGAGTTCCAGGACAGCCAGAGTTACAACAGAGAAACCCTGTCTTGAAAAAACAAACAAACAAAAAGAATATTGGGGGGAGATTAGCATCTCCACTGTTTCTGTTTCTCAAGACAAGGTTTCTTTCTCTGTGTAGCCCTGGCTGTCCTAGCACTCACTCTGTAGACCAGGCTATAGCATCTCCACTTTCATGAGTTCCCCTTTGGCAGAAGAAGGCTGAGCACATGGCGGAAGGAGAAAGACCATGGAAGCAAGCCCAGGCTGAGCAGAAGCAGCTGGTCTCTGAGCAGATAAGAGAAAGGTCAGCTCTACTCTCCCCTGATAGGCAGTTGCCATTGCTGACCTTAAGTGCTGAGACTTGGCCGAAGAGTCCCAGAAATGCCTGGAGCAACACATTCTTTGCCCCAACCCCCACCCTGGAGATACAGTTTCACGTAGCCCAGGCTGGTGTTGAACTGGATATGTAGTCAAAGGTGACTCTGAACTTCTGATCCCCCTGCCTCCACCTCCTAAATGCTGGGGTGACCCGTGTGCACCACTCCTGGACCCCACCATTCCCTTTTTTAACCTCTTCCACTCACTGGCTTCCAAATCAACCCATCTTCTCTTCTCCGATACACCTCAGAGTTGCCCCTGTTTAATTCAACTAGCCAGCTCTCCAGCTCCAGCCTCCATCCCAAACTCCCACCCCACATCCCCACCGGGATTTCACACTGTGTGTTCTAGATATTCAAGACCCCCCCACCCGTCTCCTTCGTTTTGTGCACCCATTACCCGGGATCTGTGGAGACGCCCAGGCTGTAAGTGTCCACATCATTCTTTCTCATCTTCTCCAGTCCCAGTTGCTATAACAATCTGCAAGCCAGTCCTGTGGCCATTGCTTCCCAAATGCCTCTGGAATCTGGTCCTTCCACCCGCTGCGGCATTCCTGACTAACACTTAGACTGGCGCAGGAGTCTCTCTGTCTCCAATCACCATCACTAACCTGTGCTCCCCACAGCTCCCCCAAGCAGTCTTTCAAAACCTTCAGGAATGCACACCTGCATTCTTTGCTTCTTAAAAACCTCAAAGCCCTTACCACTTACAGGATAAAATCCTGACCTCCCAAAGTTTCAGAACCACTGGAACTTTGAAATATGGCAAGTAGGACATGAGAAGGAAAAAAGAAAACGAAAAAGAACAATGACCAAGGCTGCCGTGGTGTAGTGATCTGACCCCAAATTCTCCCTCCAGCCTTGTATTCTCTACCCCAATGCAGAAGCACTGAGACTCAGGAGGTGGGGGTGGGAGTGGGGCATTGAATGTGCCTAGTATTGATGTGTTTGCTTAGCTCACAGCCTTTTGTCTGCCTGAAACCCTTCCCCTCACCCATCTCCACCACTCCAGAAGAGTCCTGTACCCTTCAAAGTCAGCTCGAACGCCACCTGCAAAGAACCTCAGTTCTTTGTGAAGGGAGGAGGGGAGCGAGGTGGGACACAGTGGCCATCATGAAGACTGACTAATGAGACAGGAAGACCTTGCCTCTGCTCAGTGACTATATTTCAGGGCCCTATTCTCAGCCTGACAGAAGCTTGCCCTTTGCGGCTGCCTGAAGGGCAGACTAACTGTTTCTAATAAAGGCCACAGAAACATACACTGAGCAGAAAAGGTAGAGCTATCAAATCCTCCTAGGCAACCATCTTCACTTGAGATGCCAAACTCCAACAAGGTCTCAAACAGCTGGCTGAGATACCTATTTAATAAATTAAAGCGAACCTGGCCACCAAGCTCTCCCAGCATCCCTCCACCACTACCTGTTACAGGGTCCTCCTGGCTTGCATACTCCCACTCCCTATCCTGAACTCTCCAGCCAGGAGGCTGGGCTGCCCTTCCCTATATAATTCCAGCCATTTCGGTTACTCTCTCTCTCTCTGACTCTCTTGGTCCCTTTTGGCCTCCTGGCCTCTTGATCTCCAGATTCCCCTCTCTTCTCTCTCCCCTCCCCACTCTCCTCACATGGTCCAATAGCTCAGTCTGGTCATGTCCACCCTGGACTCTCCCAGGTGTCTCTGCCGCTGGCTATGTTCTCCTTCATGTCTACAATAAATCTCCCCCTCCACTATGCCTAGGAGCAATCATGTCTTTCCCTTTTTATTTCTTTTTTTCATTCAATAGTGTGGTGAGCTTCCAAGATACAAGCGAGGGGCAGGGGCAGGGGCTGGATAGCATGAAGAGCTGTGCCAGCAGGAGAATTTGAACACTGTCCAAAAGCAACAGAGCATTTTAATTTTGGGTCAGTCCAACAGCATAGTCCAGGTTGGCCTTGAACTCACCATATACCTTAAGATGGCCATGCAACAATCTTCCTTCATTAACCTCCCAAGCTCAGGTTCCAGGGACACCATCATGGTCAGTGTAAGAGCAAATTATGTATTTTGACTTTTGAGACAGCGTCTCTTGGAACCCAGGCTGGCCTCACACTTCGGATCTTCCTGCCTCCACTTCCCAAGTGCTGAGATTACAGACATACCTCATTATGCCCAGGCTGAAGGCTTGAAAAAAAAAACCAAACCCACACATATTGGGCCAGCTGTGGTGAAACATGCCCATAGTCCCAGCACTCAGGAGGCAGAGGCAGACAGAGTTTTGTGAGTTGGAGGCCAGCCTCGTCTACATAAGGAGTTTCAGGTCGGCTAGAGCTTTGTAGTGAAGTCTTGTCTCAAAATACATCAATAACGCATATGAACTACAATACAGTATCACCACATGTGTATTCAAGTTCTAGTATTCTAGTATTCTGTTAAAGCACGGGAAAGTAAGGGTTAATGGTAATTTATTATACATTCCAAACTTGTTAAAGGGTTCTAATCAAAACCAGAAACTGAGTTCTAAGTATTAAGGGTCCTGGGACATGTAAGTAGGGAGCCAGTAAGAGGTTCCTGTAAATAAAATCATGAAAATTTCCAAGCACAGTGGGTACGGCATCCTGGTCTGTGGCTTCCAATTACTCAAGGCTAGGTTGGGCTACACAGCAGAACACTGTCTCAAAGCAACTAACTGGAAACTTGTCTCTTTAAATTTTATTTGTGTATGTGCACAGAGGATGCATGTTGTGTATGTGTGACGGGAGGTGGGTGCACGTCGTGTGGGAAAGGGGGTGCATTTGCCTCATGAAACGTGAGGCAATCAGAAGACAATGTGAAGTGGGTCCTCTTTTTCCATCGTGTGGGTTTCAGGGATCAAACGTCTGTCATCAGGCTTGATGGCCAGTGCCCTTACCAGCTGAGCCATCTTGCCAGGTGCCAGGACTGAAAGTTTCTAAGACCTGAGCCTGGGATGTGAGCTCAGTCCTGTGTGGGCACGTTTCTCTCTGGTCCCTACTGCGTCGGGATCTCTACGGTCCTGAGCAGAGGCAGCTGAGCCTGGGGTAGACGCTGTAAGAAATGTGGAGTGGACAGCAGCGTACATCCACATTCGAGGAGGAGGTGGAGAGAGAGAGGCCACAGAAGGAAACAGCCAAGAAGGTCAGAGGGAAAGTTATTGTCAGATCACAAGGCCGTCTGCTGGGCCAGGACCCCTCCCTCGGACAGATCTAAAGTACTGGTTGGACTAACGAGTCCTTCATCCCCAGGACACATTCTTCCTTTTGATATGCTAACAGAGGCCAAAGGGTAAAGGTCGAGGCTTGCTCTGCCTCACAGCCTTTGTTTCCTCTCTCAGTCAGTTGCATATCTTTGCTCTGACCCATTATGTCCGGATTCACATGTGAGCTATCTTCATTTCAGTTTCTGGGAAGACTCTTCCGCACTGACTTCTCATGACGATGTGGGATGTGGCCCCACGGATGAGCTAAGTACACTCTAGCTAGGTTCAAATATAGGGGCTCTGCTGGGACTCCTTGGCGGTAGAATTTAGGCCTCCCGTGTTCTTGCCTATACAGCAGGATAATCTAAATTGCCTGGTAGGTCGAGGTGGGTAGGAAGGTGAGAGAAAAAAAGCCGAAGATTTCTAGTTTACGGTCCATGCGATTACAATTACATTCACCGCTTCACTTCATGCCTTGCTCCACGGCTGTGGTACGACACGGGTTATGGTGGCTGAGCAGGAAAATGGCAAAATTGGGGGTGGCCCTGGCCTCCATAGTGAGGACCTGTGAGACCCTGTCTGGAGGAAAGGAAAGGGGCAGGATTCTGTTCCACACCCACAAGTGTGGGCTGACTGGCTGGCTGACTGGTTTACACTTCCGTGCCTCTTAACATGCTAGGTAAACATTCTATCTCTTAGCTGCACCCTCAGCCCATTATCTTTACAAAAGCTATTATTATTATTTTTAATTGGTGTGCGTGTGGCACGTGTGTGTGGTGCATGCTTATGTGGGAATGTGTGTGTGTAAGTATTTGCATCCGTGTGTGGTGAGTATAGAGGTCAGAGGAAAGTGGGTGCAGTCCTGACTCTTTCTGCCTTACTCCCTATGACAGGGTCTCTCACTGACTCTGGAGCACCCAACAGCACCTTAGCTCTGCCTCTCAGTTCTGGGGTTACAGGCACGGGCAGCCTTGCCTAGTTTTTACATGGGTACTAGGCACTCAAATTCAAGCTCTCACGTTGCACAGCAAGGTACTCTTTAGCAGTGAGCATGTCCCCAGCCCTGGTATGATTACTTTGTTGTATCTCATTCTTTTTTGTTTTTGAGGCAGGGTTTCATGTAGTGCAGGCTGGCCTTGAACTCCCTAGGAGAGGATGACCTTGAACTCCTGATCCGTCTTGCCTCCTCCTGCCTGAACACTGGGATTGCAGAGTGCTGGGGTTATAGGTATGCATCACCATGCTGTGTGTGTGTGAGTTGGCAGGGTGGGAGGGGGATATATGGTGTTACAAGGTACCCCCAGGCTGGTCCTGAATTCCTGCCTCAGCCTTCCAAATGGTGGGATTATGGGTGTGTGGCACCATACCAGATGTTATCCCAACGTGATTCTGAAGCAGAATAAGAGCTATAGGGCTTTCTCCAGGCAGGACTCAACCCTCTTTTTCTTGTACAAAGAATTTATCTTATACAACTGGGCATAGTAGTTGAGTGCCTATGAACTCAGCATTTAAGCATGAAGAGGCAGGAGGGTCAGAGATTCAGGGCCATCCTCAGCTATACACTGAAACTGAAGCCAACATGGGCTACAAAAATGCCCTGTGTCAAGAAATCAAAAACAGTAAATCCAGCCAGTTTGTGGATCTCTGGGAGTTCCAGGCCATGCAGGTCTACACAGTGAGTTCCAGGCCAGCCAGAGATACATAGTAAGATAGTAGAGAGATAGCTCGGCGGTTAAGAACACTGACTGCTGTTCCAGAGGTCTGGAGTTCAATTACCAGCACCACGTGGTGACTCACAACCATCTATCTGATTCTCTTTTCTGGTGTGTATAAAGATAGCACATTCATACACATAAAATAAATGAATGAATACATAGAAAGAAAGATAGAAAAACTAATTAATTAATTAAAAAAAAGACTCGAACTCACAATTTACTAGATCAGCAAACTGCTTCTTGGTAGGATGTTCTATCTATCCAATATTGGAAATTCCCAGGGGGCCAGACCTCTCCTAAAGTGGATATAATTATTCTCAAATCAACAATCTATTGAGTCAACCCTCTTCATCTATAACAATAACCCTATTATCAGAGGGCAACTGGAGCTTCCTAATTTATTAATGTATTCTCTCATTTGCAGTTGCCCCCTGAGCCCTCCACAGCGTGAATAATTGGGAATTCACAAAATTCTCGGGTCGCGCTAGGACAGATGAAAAGAGAAGAGAGCCAAACATGACTACAACACCAGCCTTTGGGAGATGGAGTCAGGAGGATCAGCAGTTCAAGGTCATCCTCAACTGTATAGGAGTTCAAGGCCAGCCTGCGATGTGTGAGACCCTGTCCCCCAAAGGTAAGTAAAGAGGAGAAAATCTGGGTGTGGTGGCACACCCCTAAAATCCCATCACTCAGGAGGCTGAGACAATAGGATTATTCCCTGTTCCAGCCAAGACTACAGAGTCAGACTTGATTGGGGAGGGGAGGAAAAGAGCATTTGTGGCTCTTGCAAAGGATCAGAGTTCAGTTCCCAGCACCCTCATGGAGGCTAACAACCTCCTATACCACCAGTTCCGGTGGATCCAACACCTTCTGGCTTCCTTACATGGTATCTGCATGCATGTGAACTTGCACGTGTGCTCGAGCACGCGCGCCCATGAACACACCACACACACACACACACACACACACAAAACAAATCTTAGGTTAGTCCCAGCAATCAGGAGGCAGAGGTGAATGGATCCCTGGGGTCTTAGGCCAGCCTGGTCTGCATAGTGAGTTCTAGGTCAGCTGGGACTACATAGTGAGACCTTTTCTAAAAAAATGTATGTGTATGTGCCTGTGGGAGCATGTGTTTGTTGGGACAGAGAGACAGTGAAGGGCTTGCCTTGTAAACATAGGACCTGAGTGTGATCCCCAGAACCCATGGAGACATATGTACATGTAAATACTATATTTTGAAATATATTCCATATGTCACAAATGTATTTCAATATCTATCTTAAACTTGACTTAGGGGAATACTAATACATTTAAACAGAAAATACATTTAGCCGAGGTTAGATCTTTCTCAGGAGATTCAGCCTCTAGAAAACTTTTCATGCTCAAGTTTATTGCTATCTTACCCTCATTTTACAGGTGAGTAAGTCGAAGCACAGAGAGGTGAACTGCCTTAACCCAGGTCACACAGCTAGTATGAAGTGGAGGTAGCATCTGAACCCAGATCATCCGAGTCCAAGATTAGGATTTAATGACAAAACTAAGTGGATCAGAGCCGGACAGGTTGCCAGCAGCCAGAACCAGTGACACAAAGGAAGGAAGCTTGCTGTTCCCAGGCCCGGTGAGGGGCCTAAGGAAGATGAGTGAGTCCCCGAGAGGCCAGGCTGAGGGGGACACAGCTGACCACAGGCTGTAGACTTCCTGGACTCCCTGGCAGAGGACCGAAAGACATGGAAAGGGAAATTCCTTCAGGAAGAGAACACATTTTTGAGGGATTTGTGTTTCTGTTGGCTCATCTCTGTTTTCAGACCCTTGATGTCTTCACTGAGTCACAGAGATCGTCTTTAAAGAGACAAGAGGCAGAGCCCGCAGAGCCCGCGGGTCACTCTCTCTTGGGGAGCTAGGCTGGGAGACCTGCGTGGGGTGGGAAGCGGGAGCTTTCCGTGCTGGAGGTCTAGACGCCAAACAGCTCCTCTCTACTTGACCGAGAAGCAAGAAGTGGCACTGCCCAGTTTCCCCCCCCCCCCGCCCCCCCCAGGCAGTTCATCAGAAATAAATGGTGATAGCACAACCCGGAGAGAAGGCTTGGAGGTTAAGAACACTTGCTGCTCTTTCGGAGGATCCAGGTTTGGTTCCCAGCACCCACAGCATACTTCACAACCATCCGTAACTCCATTTCCAGGGCATCCAATGACCTCTTCTGACATCCACAGGCTTCAGGCAAACACATATATGTATGGTACACAGATATGCACGCAGGCCAAACACCCATACACATAGAATTTTTTAAATGATGGTTTTAACAAATGTTTAAACAGAAACTCAGTATATAAGCAACTCAGCACTCTCAGATCCTCTACGGAAGACTTGTGATGGGCCACTTCAATATTTGATTGCCAGTCCCACCACTTATGAACTTGGATGAAGGACTAAGCATCAGTTGCTTCATCTGTAGAATGGGGCTATCCATTTCAGCCTATAAGCATGAGGAAAGTGCTGAGTAGGGAGAGAGGGGCGAGTATGGCGGCACACAGTGGGCATTTCACAGACAGCTGCTCCTGTGTGCAAGGCACTGCAGGTGGCTGAAAATCAAAGACCGGATCTAAGTTCTCTCTGTGAGCTACTGGAGGGGAAAGAGAATCATTGCATCAACACGATGAGATGCTGCTACTTCAGAAGCTGATTCTTAAAGAAACAAAGATGGTTCTGGAAGAGGGAACCTAGGGCTAGGATGGGGCTCAGAGGGGTCTACCGGCAGCTGATGGGTTGCAGGGAGGGAGGGGTAAGGGCTGGACATTTTCTTCTGTGGTGTAGCCAACTGGTGGGTTGCTCATGCTCCTGTAACTAACTGTTCCTGTAAGCAGCCGTACTGAAACTCATGAGGTCACTGAGCTGATTCATTTTTATCAATTTGATACAAACCTAGAACCTCAATTGAGAAGATGCCTCCCTCGTGAGACTGGCTCGTAGACATGTCTGCGGGGCATTTTCTTGATTAACAATTGATGTGGGAGGGCCCAGATCACTGGAGGTGGTGTCACCCCTGGGCGGGTGGTCTTGGGGTGCATAAGAAAACAGGCCATGGGGAGCAGGCCAGTAAGGAGCACTCTTCCATGGCCTCTGCTTCAGATCCTGCCCTAAGACAGACAGACAGACAGACAGACACACACACACACACACACATTAAGTGCCAAACTAGTGCAGGTGACAACAGGAAGTTCCTCTATAAGGTCTCCTCAGAGACGAATGCCCACGAATTGGCTGCACATGTTAAATGCAGCGGTCCACCCAGCAGCTCTGGCGGGGCTGGGCAGCCCGCATGTGCCCAGCCCAAGCAGTTGCTGGACCACAGTACATACTTTGAGCAATGAGGATCACACCTGGATTCCACTCGGAGGTCAAGTCCTCTTTACGCCTAGCGATGGGCTCCGTGCAACTACCCGGCACCTACGCTGACCCTGGAGTCTAAGTCTCAACGTTAGTGATTCCAACTCCCTTCAGTGTCCCCAGATATCAACACAGGTGTTACTTCCCTCTTCCAGGCTGAATCGTTACAAGTGCTTTCGATGCTTTCTCATCCTGTATTTTATACAGAACTCCCTCTGAAAGATCAGACTGGGTCTATGAGATGGCTCGTAGATATTGTAGGCTCATAGATTGGCTTGGTGGGTAAAGGCACTTGCTTCCAGGCCTGATGACCTGCCTGAGTTCCATTTCCACATGGGGAACCCACATGCTGAAAAGAGAAAAGACTCTCACAAGTTGTCCTCTGACCTCAGGAGCCTGTAGTGTCTTGGCATGTAACATGTAATGGTATGAGTATGAAATGACATGAGTCCCCTGCTGTCACCACAGACACAGAAGAAATGAATGAATGAATGAATAAGTAATAAAGGCAAAAATAATTTTGTTAACAAGTTACCAGGTGTGGTGGCTCACGCGTGGAATCCTGCTCTCAGGAGGCTGAGGCAGGAGGACTACTATGGGTTCCAGGCCAGTCAGGGCTACAACAATTAAACTTTGGTTTTTAAAAAAATGAAAGATAAATAAATAAATACAAAACGTCAGAGGTAGATAAGAAAAGATGCTGTCTTTCCTTTTCTTTTTCTTTCTTTTTGGGACAGTATCTCATCCTGTAGTCTATGTTTACCTGGAACTCACTATGTAGCCCAGGCTAGCCTCAAACTGACAGAGAACCTCCTGCCTCAGATTCCCAAGTGCTGGGATTCCAGCTGTCAGCCATCACATCCAACTTGCTTTTTTCTTTCTCGCACCCTCCCTTCTTCCTTCCAGAGATGCTGGGGGTCGAACCCATGGATTTAAGAATGCAAAACAAGTACTCTACTACTGAGCTATACCCCTAACCCTCTAAGTTCTTTCCATAATGCAGGCCATCTTCACTCTGTTTGGAGTACCAGAGACAGGAAGCTGTGCTGGAAAAGATGACTTCTTGCTGACTTGACACAAAATGCTGATATTAAGGGAGATAACCGTTAGCTGGCAGCCCCTGGGTGTGAAGTTTCACCAATACAGGGACTACTGCAGATGAACCACTGTACCAGAAAACACAAAACCATGGTACGTATGTGGGAGAATCTTTCATGGTGCTTCCTCGAAAACAATGAAGCTCAAATAAACTTTTTCTTGCTCCTGTTATTTTTTCCTTTAAAATATGGGTTTCATTATGTAGCCTTGACTGCCTTTGAATTTACTATGTAGACCAACCTGGCCTCAAACTCAACAATCCTGCCTCAGCTTCCAAGACATTAGGATTACAAGTGTGTCCCATCAAGTTCAACTTGAAGTAACTCTTTTCTAGGAGCTGGATAGATGGCTCTGCAGTTAAGACCATATACCCTTCTTGCAGAGGACCCGAGTTCTGTTCTCAGCATTTACATCAGGTAGCTAACAAACCTCTTTAACTCCTGTTCCAGGAGATTTGGTGCCACTGGTCTCCAAGGACAGTTGCGTGTATGTGCCCCCATACACAGACACACACACACAGACACACACACACACACACTTAAAAATAAATCTTGGGGCTAGAAAGATGGCTCAGCAGTTAAGAGGGGGTTTAGTTAGCAGCACCCACATGGAAGCTCACAACTGCCTTAGCTCCAGTATCACAGGATCTGATGCTCTCTTCTGGCCTCTTCAGATGAACACATGCAGGCATATACATATATACAGATAAATAAATGCATAAATCTTTTAAAATATTTTAAAATAAGATTTTTTTAACTGTCAATCACACTATATATTTATGTATATGTTCATACACATCTCACACACACACATATATATATGTATGTGTATATGTGTATGTATACACACACACACACACACACACACACACACACACATATATATTCGGCCATGTAAGATACTTTTTTTTTTTAAACAATCTCTTTATGTACACCAGGTTGGCCTCAAACTCACAAGGTCTGCCTGCCTCTGCCTCCTCAGTGCTAGGATTAAAGGTGTGTGCCACCAGGCCTGGCTAATGTTTTTATTCTAAGGAAAGTATTTATAAAATTAGTGTAATATGAAAATGCAACCAAAGAGTACGCAGCTTCATGGAGGAAAAGAACCAGGCCTGTAATGCATACCTGTAATCTTAGCACTGGGAAGGTAGAGGCAGAAGTCCAAGGTCATCCTTGGCTTTATATCAACTTTGAGGCCAGCCTGGGCAACATGAACATCTGTTTCCAAGAAAAGAAGAAAATTGACAGACTCACACAAAAGGCACGGTGCTGTACATCATGTCACAAGGTATGATGGTGTAGAACTAGAGTTCTATAATTTCAGAAGAAGCAGGGTCACTCAAGGTCACACTCAGCTTCCTGGTCAGTCTGAAGCCAGTCTGAGCTACAAAGACACTTTTTCAAGAAAATAAATCAATAAAACTAGGTCAGGCTTGGTGATACATGCTTCTAATTGCAGCCTTTGGGAGGCAGAAGCACGTAGATCTCTGTGAGTTTGAGGCCTGCCTCAAACTCTACACAGCAAATTCCAGGCCAGTCAGGACTACATTGAGACCCTGTCTCAAAATAAAATAAAATCACGAATCAGTTTTGCACGTGACCTCTGATGTACAATCTGGACTGTAAACACTTACTGTTTGCTGGCTGTGTGCAGTGTGGTCTGAGGTACTTAAGCTGCCTGAATTTCACATTTTCCTTATACCTTAACCTTGCAGGGCTGTTGGGAGGATTCAGCATATACCGCACGTAAGGTGCCTGCTCTATGGGCCTCTCCACAGAGGCCCTCCAGAAGAGAGAATTAGATGCCCTGCGATGGAGTTACAGGTGGTTGTGAATCACTGGATGTGGGTGCTGGGAACTGAACTCAGATCCTCTGCAAGAACAGCAAATGCTCTAGAACACTGAGCTGTTTCTGCAGCTTCTCTACCATGGTTCTTCGAGACAGTTCTCTCACTGATCCTGCAGCCCGTCGGTGTGGCTGGACGACCAATGAATACCAGGAATCCTCCTGTCTCTCATCCCTGGAGTTCGAGGATAGTAAGTGTGCCATACACACGTGGCTTGTGCCCCGCCTCCACTTTTTAAAAAAATAGAAGCATCATCTCACTTTATTCTTCCGGTAGTCTTACACAATAAGTGTCTAGTATCTCCATTTTGTGTCTAAAGAAATAGAGACCAGAGTCATTTAGGATCTTACACAGAAACAGCACCAACAGACGTGGTGCACACCTGTAATCTCAACACTTGGGAAGTTTGGCAGGTTCGCATGTCAAGACCCTGTCATTATAAATACATAAATAAATTATTCGACACGCAATATATGTAAATATACACGAAGTTGTTTGTAAAGACAGTAGGAACAGAGCCTAGAAAGTTCTCATACAAGGCTGAGAGTGCTACAAATGAATTAAATAAATGAATAGAAGGTAGCCAATGTGATCTAGTGACAGATGCAGGAGGATTGTGGGTTCCAGGCTAGCCTGGGCTAAATAAAGAGACTGTCACAAAAGGTAAATAAAATAAAACTGAGGGCCAGCAAGATGATCTCTTAGGTAAAAGCATTTTCCACACAAGCCTGATGACCCGAGTTTAATTCCTGCAACCTTTGATGGAAGAAGAGAACCTCAGAACTCACGATCACGCCATGCAATGACACCCCCAGTTACATGTCCACAACACACAGACACAATCTAAAATAGTAAAGGAAGGCGAATTCCCAGCGTCCCACTTTCTGTAAGTGTATTTTAAGTGATAAAAGGTTCCTGTGGATTGGGGCATTTCTTCCTAGCTATGGTCTTCCTTGCTTACCTGACATCATGAGGGTGACCAGACAGCCCTGGCTCTTGCATCCCAGGACACAGACTCTACCAGGGTGCTTCGATAAGACCTTAGCACCTGGAAGCTTCCTCTTTACTCCTCTATAAAATGCTGGCTGGAGCTGATGGATGGCTCATCAAGAAAGGCACTTGCTGCCAAGCCTGATGACCTGTTTTACCCCTGCTATGACAAAGGAGAGAACTGACTCTCAAAGGGTTGTCCTTGAACCTCCACGTGTGTGCCAACGTGGGTGCTCATTCTCATGCACAAGATAAGTAAATAATAAATAAATAATGTAATACTTTTTTTTCAGTGTTGGCTGTTAACATCACATAAAGTTATTTGCAATGACAGCGGGAATAGAGCCTGGGAAGTGCTCAGTACCAAGCTGAGGAAGCCACAGATGACAAGCATCATGGGCACGATCCATCCTAATGGTCTTGGGCTTTCTTGTCGGTTTGAACCTGAGATGTCAGGGGACACTGTGTCTGTGTGATATGTGTCTTGGGGTGTGTGTGTGTGTTGGTGTGTGTGTGTGGTGTGTGTGTGGTGTATGTAGTGTATGTGGTGTGTATGTGTGGTATGTGTGTGGTGTGTGTTTGTGTGTGTATGTGAGAAGGCCAGAGGTAGACATGTGGTGTCTTCCCAGATGGCTCTCCGCCTTCCCTTTGAAGACAAAGCCTCTTACTGATTGTCTGGACTCACTGTGCACCTGGCTCCACCCACCCTGCTCGAGGGTTACAGAGACAGGGCCCTGCTATCTTACGTGCGGTACTGGAACCCAAACCTGGGCTCTCAGGTTTGCACACCACTGAGCCATCTCCCAGTCCTGGGAAGGTAGACCATTGAAGGAATTTCTTGAAAGGGGAATCAAGTTGAGAGGAAAGGGGAAGGACATGGTATGGATGGTCCCTGGGACTCCAGATGGCCGCACATGGCTGGCCTGGGAAGAGAATGGTCCCACCCTGCCCCTCCCACGTGTGTCTGGTAAATGTCAGTGAGATGCTGGGCTGAAAAACACTGAAGAACGCTGCAATACCCAGAGAGGGAATTACAAATACTTCTGAAATGCATCCCAAATCTCCTATCTCAGCTGGCTATGCCAAATCCCCTCTGAACAGCGCAGAGTCTGTTCTTCCTTCTCTCCACCCTGGCACCGTTACTAATCAGAACTTCCTCTCCTGCTCAAGTGGTCGACTCCAGGCCTCCAATTCCAGACTCTGAAAGCCTTTACACAAAGAAGTAAGCTGGTAAACCCAACCACATTCCTATCATTTCCCCTCGCTAAGAAAATGGAAACAACCAAAATGTCCCAACTGTAGAAGATTCAGTTGATGAACTAATCTTACAGTGGAATGTTACAGAATGTTGAACCATATTACATAGACTACTTTCTCTTTTTTTTCAAGTTTAATTTAATGTGTGTGTGTTCTATGTGTGTGTGTCCTGTATCTATGTGTGTATGTGTGTGTGTGTGTGTGTATGTATGTGTGCGTCTCCGGGTGTGTGTGTGTATGTGTCTCCTGTATGTGTCTATATGAGTCTCAGGATATGTGTGCCTCCTGTGTGTGTGTGGGGGGGGGTCTTGGGGTATGTGGATCTCAGGGTGTGTGTGTCTCCTGCCTCAGGGTGTGTCTGTCTCCTGTATGTGTGTACACACATGTGTGCATGTGTATATCTTGGGATGTGTGTGTCTCCTGTGTGTCTGTGTGTGTGCGTGCCTCAGGGTGTGTCTGTCTCCTGTATGTGTGTACACACATGTGTGCATGTGTGTATCTTGGGATGTGTGTGTGTCTCCTCTGTGTGTGTGTGTGTGTGTGTGTGTGAGAGGGTATGTGTGTGTGTCTTAGGGTGTGTCTGTCTCCTGTGTGTGTATCTTGAGATGTGTGTGTGTGTGTGTGTGTGTGTGTGTGTCAGGGTGTGTGTGTCTCCTGTGTGTGTGTGTGTGTGTCTCAGGGTGTGTCTGTCTCCTGTATGTGTGTGTGTGTCAGGGTGTGTGTGTCTCCTGTGTGTGTGTGTGTGTCTCCTGTGTGTGTGTGTGTGTGTGTCAGGGTATGTGTGTGTGTCAGGGTGTGTCTGTCTCCTGTGTGTATGTGTGTCTCAGGATGTGTGTGTGTGTGTGTCTCAGGGTGTGTCTGTCTCCTGTATGTGTGTACACACATGTGTGCATGTGTGTATCTTGGGATGTGTGTGTGTCTGTCTCCTGTATGTGTGTGTGTCTTGGGATGTGTGTGTGTGTGTGTGTCAGGATGTGTGTATCTCGGTGTGTGATGTGTTTCTGTGTGACTGTGAATGCTTCACTGAAAGCACAGCTGTGGGGTCAGAGGACAGCTTGCAGGAGTCAGGTCTCCCCTTCCTCCTCAGTAAGTCAGGGTTTCTTTTGCTTCTTCTCACTGCATATTCCAAGCTAGCTGACTGGAAAGCTTACATGTGACTCTCCTGTTTTCAAATCCCATCTTGTAGGAATTACAAATGTACATGCCTCTCTGGCTTTTCAATGTGGATCTGGGGATTTGAACTCAGGTCCTCAGGCTTGCAAGTTCTGCTTTTATCCACCATCTTACTGGCCTTCTTCTATTTCTTTTTGGTTTTTTGTTTTGTTTTGTGAGGTAGGGTCTCTCGATGTAGATCAAGTTGGCCTTAAATTGACAGCGATCCACCCATCTCTGCCTCCCAAGTGCTGGGATGAAAGGTGTGCACCACTATATCCAGCCCCATTTTATTTTTGAGGTAGGGTTTGTGTAGCCCAAACTGACCTTAAATTTATGCTTATATGTGTTTGTCTGTGCATGTTTATGAGTGTGTGACTGCACATGTGTTCAGGGGACAACCTCGAGTGTCATCCACAGAAGCATCACCCATGTCCCTTGACATAGGGTCTCTCATTGGCCTGGAGCCCACCTAGTTTTATTAGGCTAGAATGGCTGGCCAGTGAGCCCAAGGGTCCTCCGGTCTCTTTCCCTTGCACAGGGACTGCAAGCATACACCATACCAATGTTTTTACATGTGTTCTGGGGACCAAACTCAGATCCTCTTAATCGAATGGCAAATACTGTACTGAATCCCTACTACTTTGTGTGTGTGTATTTTTTTCCCCCCTGACTTTGAACTTCTGATTTTCTTGTTCTCATCTCCCAAGTGCTGGGATCACAAGCGAGAACCAGTACAGGGGTTTATGTGTGCTGGGGAGGGAACCCAAGGCTTCATTTCCGTTAGGTAAACACTTTACCAACTGAACCATAGCTGCAGGCCTCGATCTACTATTTTTATAATATTAAGGGTATGTGCATGTGACTGCAGGTGCCCTCGGAGGCCAGACGTGTCAGATCTTCTGGAGTTAGTCACGGGTGCTGGGAACTGAAGTGGGGTCCTCTGGAAGATCAGTGCATGCTCTTAACCACTGGGCAATCTCCCCAGGCCTAACGATCTATTTATCAAATGAATGATTGAAAGCAGCCATGAGGCCCAGAGGCACAGCTTGGCACATGTCTGTGGCCATAACACTCTGAGCATACCCAATCCTGTCTAAATACTTGCTCAGCGTGTGCGAGGCCCTGGGTTCAGTCCAAAAAAATGAATGGATGGGTGTGTGATAACAAGAATTACCACGGACTTAAGGAAGGGTGGTGGTTAGTGGTGTGAGTTCTGGACTTGAACTTGGTTTGATTCCCAGATGTGTGAGGTACCAGCTGTGAGGCCTTGCTGAGTGTCTCTGCTTTAGTTGGACATCAGAAAAATGACAACAACAACACAATCCCATCCCATAGTCAGACTCCCTGCCTGGTTTATCTGTTTTGTTTTCTTTGTGGTGCTGGGAATGGAAGCCAGGGTCTCACACACACTAGGCAAGTCCTCTACTTCTAGCCCCCTGCCTGGTCTAAATTCTGGTTCTGTTATTTTTTAGCAGCTGTACAATCTGAGAGAGTTGGCCAGCCCTTCTATCCCTTGCCTGTTTTTTTTTTTGTCTATAAACAGGATGTCTCATACAAAGATTTGAGGGTGAGAAGGTTTTTTTTTTCCCCCCCTTTTAAGGTATGTGTGTGAGCATATGCCACATGTATTTAGGTGCCCTGCAGAAGCGGGCATCAGATTCCCTGGGGTTGAAGTTGCAGGCAGTAGTTAGCTGCCTAACGTGGGTTCTGGGAAAAGAACTTCAGTCTTCTGTAAGAGCAGCACACTCCCTTCTGGTGAGCCATCTCTCCAGCCCAACCCTCCCACTCCCCACCCCGTCCATACTTGTGTCTTGTTTTGTTTAAAGACAGATCTCATGTAGCTGAGAGTTGTCTTTAAGCTTTCTATGTAGCCAAGGATGACTTTGAACTCCTAATCCTCCTGCGTCTACCTCTCCAGTCCTGGGATTACAAGTCTGAGCCACCCCAGCTCCCTCTCCCTCTGAAAGGAAGCAGCTGGAGCTCACTTTGTTCTGGTTGGAAAACATTAAGCAGAGCTCAGAACACCATACGTGTTGGTAACAGGGTGTGCAGTTCATCGGTTACACAGAAAATCCATTGCCAGTTTGCAGAGGGCCCCTGAAGGAGGGTCCCTCAGTACCCGTGTTACTATTTAACAACAGCCCCAAGTTAGAAAGGGTCACAGAGGGGCAGTCACCTGTTGAACCACAACCCAGTTCACTTCCCATCTTGATCCTTCCTCTGGTAAACTCTAGTGCTACTATCAATTGAACTCCAAGAGGGACTTGGGGTACAAAGATGGTTGGCCAAATCTGGTCTTTGCCTGAATCTGTGTATGTGTACCACATGCATGCCTGGTACCCACAGAGGCCAGAAAAGGACACCAGATTCCCTGATACTGGAATTATAGGCAGCTGAGTCACCTGGTGGGGTCTGAGAACCAAACCCAGGTTCTTTGGAGGAACAGCCAGTGCTTTTAACCACTGACCCATCTCTCCAGCCCCACACTATACTTTAAAAATTTTAAACAGACATGCATTATAAATTACAGAGATAGTGTTCAATCATGTATCAGCATCAGTGGTATTTTACTCTCTACTTTTTTAGGTAGGGTCTTTCCTGCTGCCTGTGCTGGTCTCGGACTCCAGGATTCGTGCCATCTTTTCTCAGTCAGCCTCCTGGGCACCTGGGACTACAGGTTTGTGTCATGGGTTCAGCGTTGCTTAACTACCTTAGAATATATGTTCTCCTCACTGAATGGCTTCAGTCTCATAAAAACACCAGGAGAGTCAGGAATGGGGTAGTTCATGCCCGTAATCCAAACCCTAAGAGGCCGATATAGGCCCAGCTTGGACTTCAAAGTGAGTTCTAAGCCATGCTGGGCTACAAAGTGAGACCTTGTCTGACAATGCCAAACAAACACCCTAAAGGAAAAAAACAAAAAACAAACAAAGAAAAAAACAGAACAAACAAACACAAAGGTCGGGGGTGGGGTGAGGTGGGTGGGCTCAGTAGCTAAAAGCACCTGCATTGCTCTTGCAAAAGGAGCCAAGTTCAGAATCCAGAGCCCATGTTGGGAAGCTCCCAGCTGCCTGTGACTCCAACTCCAGTGCTGATGCCGGGCTCTGGCCCCCAAAGGCACTGCACACATGTTTACATACCCACACATATGTGTGTCATTAATTTTTTTTAAATCTTAAAAATTTTAAAGAAAGAAAAAAGAGCAAATAAATGAACAAAAAGAACAAAATTAATAAATAAAAATTTTAAGTGGGGGACAGGGATCTGGCTGCTGACAAAGTGCCTCCTTAGCATGAGAGGAGCCCCGAGTTTGATCCCCAGCCAAGTGCTAGGACTACAGGCATGTGCCACCACACCAGACAGGCTTGCTAATTTGAATGTGTGATGCTGGAGGCTGCCTGTTAGGGGACTGTGGGCAGAAGTCCATAAAACAGACTGAATCATTGTCAGGCAGGTGTATGCAAAGAAACCAAACTCAGCGGTGGGGAGGAGGCTGCAATGAGCCAGTATCACTCTCCAGTCCCCACCAAGAGAGCTTGTGCTGCAGGTGACTCAATGGGAGGAAAGGACTAGCCTGTGACCCTGACCTGAGATACTCTCAGAGAACCTTCTTCAACCAAATTATTCACCTTCCCCATGACTACATCCCAAAAATTTACATTTCAAAGACCAAGAAAAATTTCCCCCAAAATTTGGAGACCAAGAAGTAAGGTTATTGCCAAATTAGGTTATTAGGGAAAGAACCTAATATGTATGTAAATATGATGTATGTATGTATGTATGTATGTCTCCTTTAGCAAGGACTTAGGAGTGAAGGGAAGCGTGCTAAATGAAATGTATTTGATGTACTTTAAAAACTCAAGGGGCTGAAGAGATGCTTCTCTGGTTAAGAGCACTTGTTGCTTTTGCAGAGGACTCTGGTTTAGTTCCTAGCACCCATGTGATGACTTAAAACCATCTGTAACTCATGTTTCAGGGGATCTGTCACCTTCTATCCTCTAAGGCACTAGCCATACATGTGATGCACATACACACAAATACTTCTAAACACAATGCGCGTGTACACACACACACACACACACACAGACGATTCACACAAACAAACCCTCAGAGGCTGACAAGATGGCTTACAGGGTTTTAAAGCACTTGCTGGACAACTGGAGTTTGATCTCTGGAACTCACTGTGGAAAAAGAAAGTTGTTCTCTGATCTTGACCTCCACATGTGCACCACAGTATGGGTGTATACACACACACACACATACAGAGAGAGTGAGAGAGAGAGAGAAAGAGAGAGAAATAAGATGTAAAAAACTTTTAAAACCAAACTTCCGACTGGGAGTCTTGGCTTGTAATCCCAGCATTTGGGAGGAGGCAGAAGGACCAAGAGATTTTTAATTAATTAATTAACTTATTTATTTATTATTGGTGCCTATGTGGGATGAGCGTGCCACAGCCTGTGTGTGTAGTCAGGGGGTCCTTTGTAGAGTTCGCTTTCTTCTTCTACCTTAACATGGGTTCCAGAAATGGAGCTCAAGTCTTTAGGCTTGAGAGGCAAGCACTTCTACCCAGTGAGCCACCCAGCTGGCCTCAGGATAAGAAACTTCAAGGTCATCTTTGGCTACATAGAAAGTTCAAGGCCACACTGGAATGCATGGAACACTATCTCAAAAAAAGTAAAACAATCAAAAATCGTAAGTCCATTTGATTTGATAAAAGCTGATTTTAAAATCTGTCTTCTACAGGCACCTCAATTGATCATGTGTCCACTCTTCTGTACTTCTTCAGTGATGAAGGCTTTACAAGTGTGTGTGCCTGTGTACATTATACCAGTGTATTGTGCATGGGGATTTGTGTACAGGTGTGTGCACCCATGGGGAGAATGTTACGTTGGGTGTCTCGTTGGGCGTCTTCCTCTACTGCTTTCTGCCCAGTTCCCTTGAGACGACGTCTTTACCGAACCCAGAGCCAGCAGTGTGTTTGTGAAGCTGTCTGTTTAGTGATTCTCCTGCCTCGGCTCCAACCCAGTGCTGGATGGAGTCACAAGTATGCATTGGGCTATGTCTAGCTTTTTACATGGAATCTGACTCAGGACCTCTTATTTGTGCAGCCCTTTCACTCACTGGGACATTCCCTGAGTTTATACTATTCTATAATAGTATAATATAATATAATATAAACATTATAAGCAAACTATAAAATTTTGTAGAGTCAGTTCTTTCTACCATGGGGGAGGGGGGATCTGGAGATCAAACTCAGGACATCAGGATTGACAGCAAGCTCCCTGCCTACTGAGACATCTTGCCAAATGCTCCCAGTAACATGTTATTAATATTGATATAGTTAATTTATAGGTTGTTGCTCAGCATTCCACCATATACCCATATTAAATGGATAAGAGAGGCAGGCGGGTGTCTTGTGAGTTTGAGGCCAGCCTTGTTTACATAGCAATGCCCTATCTTTAAAAACAACAACAAGAACAACAACAACAAAACCTCTTTGACCTATCAATGTAGAAATCTGAAAGACTACCCCTGGAGTTAATGAGTAACTATAGCCAACACTGGAAGATGCAAAGTTAATATACAAAGCAAGGCATGGTGATACAGGCCTGCGATCCCAGCATAAAAGAAAATACAAGGTTATTGTAAGTTCAAGGCCAGTTCAGAACTGACCAGATGCCATACATTTGAAGCCCCAATACTGTGCTGAGAGAGGATTGAGACTTCTAGGCCAGCTTGGGCTAGGTAGCAAAGCCTGTCTTTAGAGGGGGTAGGTGGGCCAGGGCTGGTGATGATACCCTTTAGAATGGAGAACACTATCTTTGCACGCAGGATGCCTGAGGTTTGATCCCCAACACAACATATATCTGGTGTGGGTCATACATATCTGTGGTCCCAGTCCTTGAGTCGTAAAGGCAGGAGGATTAAAAGTTCAAGGTCATCCTCAGCTACATGGGTTCAAAGCCAGTATGGGCTATATGAGACCCTATCTCAAAGAAAAAAAAAAAAGTCAGTTAGGAAGGGGGAGGTATATGGGTAAACAAGCTGGCCACAGCTGCATTGGGCTTCCTGTTCTTTATAAATAAAAAGGTAGGCATAGGTATTATACCCACATATTATATACAGGAAAATAGTTTCTATAAGGTATGTTTCTGAGATTTCAAGCATCTACTAGGAGTCTAGCAGAGTGTCTCCATTTGGGAAACGACTGTACTTTGTAAAACTCCTAAAGCTTCCTTTCAAAGCCACAGTCACCCTACTTATGGAGCCTTCCGCAGGGCGAATGGATGGCTATTTGCCTGTGTTTGGTTTTGGCTCTCTCTGCACTTGTCATAGCTTATTAAGTATGTCTACTAACTGTGTACTCAAGATTTCTCTCTCTCCTTGATGGCAGGGACAAGCCTCTGGTTTGTTTTTTTGTTTTCTAAAGTCTCACGTAGCCCAGGCTGGACTTCTTGAACTCAGTAGATAGTGAATGCTAGCCTTGAACCCCTGATCTTCCTGCCTCTATCTCTCAAGCGCTAAGATTACAATTATGAGAGACCACTCCCAAGTCTTATCCATTTGATACCTTGTCCCCACTGCCTCTAGCACCTGTGTGTGCTGTGTGTGCACGTGTGCAAGAATAGAGGACAACTTATCGGAGTCAGTTTTCTCCTTTCACTAAGTGGGTCCTGGGGATGAAACCCAGTTCATAAGGCTTGGCAGCGAGCAACTCTACTTGCTGAGCGAGCCAGTTCTATTAATTTAGTTGTTTGCTTGCTTTTGAGACACGATGTGGCCTTGGCTGGCCTAGAGTGCACTATCTGTTTTTTGACAGTGGCTTAAGTGGCTCTGACTCTCCTCAAATTCACCGTGTAGTAGAGGCTTGCCTTGACCTCCTGTTTCTCTTCCTCCGGCTCCCAGTACAGGAATTAAAGACATTCTCCACAATGTCTAGATATTTATTGACCACGTGCCTGTGTCACATCCTGGCCAGTGTCCCCAGCTGTCTGTCTTTCTCTTCCCTGGCTTTCTGCGGCTCATTACTTCCTCTTGAGGTGCAGGACTTTTCCAAGGGCCAGGGTCATTGCCACAGAAGAGATCCAGCCCTGGCTGTCCTGGAACTCACTCTATAGATCAGGCTGGCCTTGAACTCACAGAGATCCACCTGCCTCTGCCTCCTGAGTGCTGAGACTAAAGGCATGAGCCACCACTACCCACCCCAAAATCAGCGTCATGCAGCTGCCAACCTTTGCACTGTCACAAGGAACTTGTCAAATTAACCAGTGTCACCTTAAATGGACACACGGAATCTGACCCTGGGCCAGAGACTGGGTAAACTAATGTGGTGTTGGGAGCGAGTGGCAGAGTAAAGATCAGGTAAAAGGGAGTCACGTGGTAGCCCTGGATTCAAACAGGCAGACTGGGAACAGAACCAGGAAAAGGAACAGGGATTGGGCTTGGGTGGCCAGGTTTGGATGGTCATTAATAATAGCTTAAAGCCCAAACAAGGATTAGCAGGGAGATCTGGCTGGACAGGGCCAAGCACCAAGAGCCGCCCATGGGATGGAGAGATCTACTCACCTGAGGGCCTTTCTCACCTTTCATTTTTCTCATTTCAAACACCCACTCCTTTCTCTCCACAACATCGACACTTACTCATTGCAGGTCTATGCTATTTTTTCCTCTGAGACAGGGTCTCCTGTAGCCCCATCTGGATTTATAGTTGAGGATGACCTTGAAATTTCGATCTTTCTGCCTCCAGCTCTGGACTGTTGGGATTAAAGACCTGCAGCACTAAGCTGGGTTCATATGATGCTGGGGCTCAGATGGAGAGCTTTGTGTATGGTAGACGAGCACTCCACAGCATGAGCTACATCCCAATCCCCTCCTCAACTCTCCCACATTTTTTTAGAATATTCTTTTTGTATTTTATTTATTTTTATATACATTGGTGCTTTGTCTGCACCAGTGTATATCTGTGTGAGGGTGCTGGATTCCCTGAAACAGGAATTACAGACAGTTGTGAGCTGCCATGTGGGTGCTGGGAATTGAACCCGGGTCCTCTGGAAGAGCAGCCAGTGTATTTAACCACTTTGCCATCTCTGCAGCCCCCCACATTTTTTTTTTTTTGATACAAGGTCTTGTTATATAGTTCACATGGTCTACTATGTAGCCCAGGCTGGCCTGAGATCCACCATTCTTTGCCTCAGCTTCCCAAGTGCTAGGATTACAGGTAAACACTACTGTGTCTAACTTGGTCTATGAATTTTTTTTTTTTACACCAATGTGCTTAATCTAAAATTCCACAAGGAACCTGGAAACTGATGAGGTAGTTACCCCAAAACCCATACCTCCAAGTGTCTAGGATAGAATTTGAACCCGTCACAATTCTGCCATGGCTCTTGAGGTCTTAGAGGGATCTGATGAGATCTATTCCAGCTCTTATCTCCTTGAAGCCTCTGTTCAACTCAGTCACCTTTTCTTTCAGGTCACACAGTGAGGAGTCTGTAGCACCAAGTGAATTTTTCCTTGCCTTCAGGCCTCCATCCATACTTTTTTTTTTTTTTTTTTTTTAAAGTAAACTCTCCCTTTAAGGTACCTGTTCAAGTCTAATGACCTGAGTTTGATTCCCAGGACCCATGTGATAGGAGAGAACTGACTTCTGCAAGCGGTCCTCTGATCTCTAAAGGCAGGCCTGTGTTCATGCATGCATGCATACATACATACATACACATAATTTTTTGAAAGGGCCTCAAAAGATGGCTTAGCGGGTAAAGTAAGTCCTCCCATCAAGAACTGCTAATAGTACAGCAGTCAGTATCAACTCTCTCTTCCTGGTTAGTCCTACCCAGATGTTGAGTTTAATTTAGCTTTGCAAATAACTTCTAAACAACTCCCCAGTACTGTGAGAATTCATGCATGCATGTGTGTGTGAGAGTGTGTGTGTGTGTGTGTGTGTGTGTGTGTGTTTGTGTATGTGTGTGTGTTTGTGTACCAAGCACTTGGTCTGGATGCCAAAATAGTTTCTTCTTAGTTGGTAGTGTTTGTTTGTTTATTTGAAATAGAGTTTCATGTAGACTAGGCTAGTTGTGAATTCACTATGTTGCTGAGGAGGGCCTTGAATTGCTGATCACGCTTGGTAACATGCACTTCCCAAAGTACTGGGACCACCAGTGTGGGTCACCATGCCTGGTTCTTGGCTAGAAATTATTAAGGTAAAAAAGATGGTAGAAAAACTCAAGGGTCTCATGGAACAAAGAGTGACCCCATTGGGCCTTCGAGGTCATGTCCCATGCGGCATGCCCCAAGTCCTGATAAGCAAAAGAAAGTCTGAACTTCCAGACTTTTAGTAGCAAGAGCATCCCTGAATAGCCAGGGTGGAAACTAGTCAGAGCCCCAGTAACCCTGGTTCCTTGTCCTGATGCACAGGGAAACTGTATTTCCCAGCTTCTCTTACAGTTCACTGGTTTTGGGTGAGGGTGGGGACATGTCTCTGGGCTCTAGCCAGACCTGAGTTTGAATTCCCCAGAGCCCCAATATAAAATCCAGACATGGTAACATGCGTCTATTAGCCCAGCACTCCTAGGAGAGATAGGAAGCAGAGAGGAGAATCCTTAGAAGCACAAGGGTCAGCTAGTGTAGAGTACACAGCAGCGAACTGCAGAAACCTGCTGCAAACAAGGTAAAAGGTGAGGACTGACTCTGTCCACTGACCTCCACATGCAGGCTGTGACATGCGTACCCATGCTTACACGCACACTTACCTACATACCCATACCTCTCTCTTAACACACACACATACACTAAAAATAATAAGTAGTACAACAGTAATCATAATTTTAAAAAGGTATACAGTTCCTTTTTGATGAACACGTACTATGCTCCAGATACTGTATTTTTAGTATATATATTTTTCTCCCCTTAAGTTGTCCTCTGACTTTCACACACACACAGGCACATACACACACACACACACACACACAAAATAAATAGATAAATGTAAAAAAATAAACTTGCGTAAGGATGTTCATAGATGTTAAGAGCCCCAAACTGGAAGCAATCCAAATGTCTGTCAACACCAGAATGGATAAATAAACAGTGCATATGCAGCCATACATGGAATGCAACTTGGCTCTGGAAAAGGAACAAATCCGCTTCTGCACACCACGTACAGGCTGAGCGAAACTGGATACAAAAAAGAAAAGATACTGCCGGATTCTATTTAGTTGGAACTCTAAACAAATACAGTTCTAATTCTGGAGGTGAAATGGAAATTGAACCAAAACGGGCTCTGTAGGGCTTTCTGGGTGAGGGGAATGTCCTGTACTTTGATTTGAATGATGCTAACGTAGGTCTTTACATTCCTTAAAATTCACACGACTGTGGAGCTGTGTATTTTGTAGTATGGAATGTGAATAAAGAAAACCATTTACAAGATTTTAAAAAACCCTGGGCGAATGGGGACTATATGGCCTAAATGCATACATTAGAAAAGAAAGATTAAAAAAATCCCAAATTGCTGGGTGGTGGCGGCACACACCTGTGTCCCAGCACTTGGGAGGCAGAGGTGGGCGGATCTCTGTGAGTTTGAGGCCAGCCTGGTCTACACAGTGAGTTCCAGGACTCATTCTGGACAGCCAGAGTTACAACAGGGAAACCCTGCCCCCCCCCTAAAAAAAAAAACAAAGGAAGAAGAAAGGAAAGAATAAAGAACAAAAAAGATCCCAAATTAGGGCTGCGGACAGATACAGCCCAGTAGTAAAGGACCCAGCCTATAATCCCTGTAATACCCATAAATCCCAGATAGTGGGTAGACTGAGGCAGGAGGGACCCAATTTGAAATCCTACCTGGGTTAAAAAGTGTGTTCAAGGCAAGCCTGGGCAACTTAGGGAGACTCTGTCAAAACAAACAAAATAAAAACGTAGAGCCAGTGATGTAGCTCAGTTGATAGGATTGCTGGCGTGATGGGCCCTGGGTTTCATCCCAGCACCTAAGAGACAACCAGCTGTGCGGCACTGAGATGGCTCAAGGCTAAAGGCTCTAGCCTCAAAGCCTGTTGACCTGAGTTTAATTCCCAGAACCCACAAGGTGGAAAGAAAGACTCCCACAAGTTGCCCCCTGGCCCATGAACATGCACGCACATACACATACACACATCAATAAATAAATGAATGTAATTAAAAAAAAAAACCCTGCAGAGCTGGGGGTAGAGTGCTTGGCACGGATACAGCAGACCCTGAGTTCAGTGCCCAGTACCACACCAATAGATAAACAAGTTAACCTGATAGCAGACCAGGCTGGCTTCCGACTCATAGAAATCCTCCTGCTTCTGCCTCCTGAGTCCTGGGATGAAAGGCACATGTTATCATGCCTGGTCCTACTTTAATTTTAATTGAATTTTTTTTCCTGGCTTTTCGAGACAGGGTGTTTCTGTGATAGCTGTGCCTATCCTGGAACTCATTGTGTAGACCAGGCTGGCCTGGAACTCACAGCAATCCTCCTGCCTCCACCTCCAGAGTGCTGGGATGAAAGGTGTGTGCCACAACTGCCCAGCTCCTATTTTATGTTTAACGAGCCAGTCTTGATTTGTTGTCCAGGCTGGCCTCAAAGGCCTAGATTCAAGGATTCACCAACCTCGGTCTCCTAAGTCACTGGATACTGTGTCACTTGCAAACATACCAGCAATGCAGTTTGATTCATTCATTCATTCATTCACTCATTCATTCGTTTTTAACTTACTTAATTCTGTAGTTGATTTATCAACTTTGGCCTTTTTTTCCCCCTGGTGCTGAGGTTTGTACCCAGGGTTTTACACATGTTAAGCATACATCCCATAGACTGAGCTACAACCTCAGTCTGGCCTTGAACCCATTCTGTAACTCAGGCAAGATTTGAAATTAGGCCCTTCCTGCCCCAGTCTTCCCTCTAGCTGGGATTGTAGGCCTCGCACAACAGGCTGGCTGGGCTGTCTTAAAAAAATCAAGGAGAGGAGAGGAGGCTGGCATCCCGGGTTTGATGGATGGGCTGCTGGACGACCATGAGGCTGGTTAGTCAGGAAGGTCCGATTAAAGTGAGGCCTGGGGTTTAGTCAAGGACTCAAGATGATTCTAGAACTGGAGGGAAGACCAGTGACCATGACCTTTAGGAGGGCAGGTTTTATAGACTGTAGAGAGGCATAGGCTGAATGCAGGGAGTTCAATAGTGAATAAGTGAGTGGCCCCAGATTGGAAAGTGTGTAACAATCAGAGCCTGGCTAAACAGCCCCAGTGCCATCCCCAGAAACGATGCTGTGTCCATACACAGACGGGCTTCCCAAATTAGGTGACGTAAAGCATCTGAAGACGCACAATGGCATTTATACAAGATTACAGTAATGAAAAGACGTGCGTGTGCTGCGAGCCCCAGAGAGGCCGGAGAAGCTGGAGTCCTGCTTGCGGAGGCTGGATTAAAGGCTCCGGATCTTCTTTTTTTGGAAGGGTGTTGATTGGCAAACAAAAACATGCAGTGTTTCTTTAAAATAAAAGTAGCCGGTGAGGAAATGGAGCCAGCAAGTGAAGGCCACTGTGTGAAGGAAGGATAGGGACAGTTAAGAATGAGCTGGTAGAACAGCTGGATAAGCCTGAGGGCTTAAGGCAGTGGTAGCTCCGACCAGGCTGGGGTTGGGGGTGGGGGAGGAGGGGGCTATTCCTAGCTCTTTATAGACTCAATCATTCAATTACCCAATATTCTTCCTTCCTTTTTTTTTTTTTTTTTTTTTTGAGACTGGGTTTTATGTAGCTCAGGCTAGCCTACAAAGTCCTTATATGCCAAAAATGAACTTGAATGCCTGATTCTCCTGCCTCAACCTCCCGAGTGCTGGAGTTACGGGCGTGCACCACCACACCTGTCTGTACTGTCACCTTTTAGGTGGTGTTTGTTAATTTTTAAAAATCACATTTATTAACTTCCTGTGTGTATGTTTGTAGGCGTGAATGCCACAACAGAGGACAACTCACGGAGGCGGGTTCCTTCTTCCTACCATGGGACTCAAACTCATGTTGGATTCGGCGGCAAGCGAGTTTATACCAACGGGCCGTCTTGCTGGTCCCATTTTTTTTTTTCTAATTGACTGAATTTTTTCCATTGTCAGTTTCACATACATGATGCATCGTTTACTCTCAGCCACCATCTTCTTCTATCTCCCTCTGATCTCCGTTATTCCCTGCTCTTCTCTACGGGTCCATTTCCCATATTCAGGCCATTTCAGTTTGCTTTGTCACCCTCGGTTTGTAAACAGACGCAGGTTTGGAACTCTCCTTCGGAGCCTGGTGGGCTTGCCATTTGGTACACAACTAAAAGCAATGGCTGCCCCTCCCCTAGTATCCCTCAGTTGTCAACAGCTCAACGGAGAAGGGGCGGGGCTTCACCACTCCATTCTCCAGGGAGTGGTGAAGCCCCGCCCCTTCTCCCTAGCCCTCCCAGGGTCTCACGGAGTAACTCTGGCTGTCCTGGAACTCACTCTGCAGACCAGGCTGGCCTGGAACTCACGGAGATCCGCCTGCCTCCGCCTCCCAGGTGTTGGGATCAAAGGTGTGCGCCACAACCGCCCAGTTTAAGACTTGTTTTCATTATTTTAAATTATGTGTATTTAATCAGTGTGTGGGTATGTGCATGTGACTGCAGGTGCCTCAGTGGCCAGGAGGCCAGAAGCATTCAAGGAATCCCCTGGAGCTGGAGTTACAGGCAGTCGAGAGTTACCTGACAGTAGGTGCTGGGAACTGAACTGGGGTCCTCTGCAAAAGCAGTAAATGTTCGTTTTGTTGTTTCGAGAGATGGTTTCTCTGTTGTAACTCTGGCTGTCCTGGAACTCTGTAGACCAGGCTGGCACCAAACTCACAGAGATCTGTCTGTGCTTGCCTCCTGAGTGCTGGGATTAAAGGCGTGCGTCACCACTGCCTGACAGCAGTAAGTAGTCTTAAGCAGTCATCTCTCTAGCACTTACATCTCTTTTTAAACTAAAAAATTAATAAACTTGGCTGGGTGGTGGTGGCACACGCCTTTAATCCCAGCACTTGGAAGGAGGCAGAGGCAGATGGATCTATGTGAGTTCCAGGCCAGCCTGCTCTACAGAGTGAGTTTCAGAACAGTCAGAGCTATACAGTGAAACCCTGTCTTGAAAAAAAAATTAATAAACTTGGGACAAATTCAAACTGTCCAGTGGTGTACAGGTATGTATAGATATAAAATAACAGGACCCCATACCCTACCTCCTGCCTCTTATGATCGGCAGGGCTATGCTATGTTATTATATAGCCTATAGCTTTTATTTTTATATCCTTACTTTTTCAAACAATGAGACATGGTCTTACACTGTAGTCCAGTTTGGCCTGGTATCATTATGTAGCCCAGGCTAGCCTTGAACTTGAAGCCATCCTTCTGCCTCAGTTTCTTCAGTGTTGAGATTATAGGCCATAAACCACTATAATGACCACATTAAAAAAAGATTTTATTATTTTTAATTACGCATGTATCTGCACGTGGGCATGTGCATTCAACTATCCGAGGAGGCCACAGGTAGTTGTAAGATACCTTGCACTGAGTTCTAGGCGGTTATGAGCTGCCCGAATCAAACTCAGGTCTTCTTCAAGAGCAGTTTGTGCTCTTAAGTGCAGAGTGAACACTGGGTTTTAACGACAACGCAAAGTAGGCTTGCTGAACTACTAGCCAACAGCAAACAGCTGAATGTAGTGGTACAAACCTGTAATCCTCAGCACTTGGAAAACAAACAGGAGGCTCACTGTGAGCTCAAAACTATCCTGGTCTACATATCCAAATTCCATCTCAAAGCAAAATCAAAATAAAAAATGGGCTAGGGATGCAGTTCAGTTTGTTGAGTGCTGTCCTAGTTTGTGTCAAGCCCTAGGCTTGAGCCTTAGTTTCACATAAACCAGAGAAGCTGGCACATTTCTGTAACCCCAGCCTTGCGAAGGCAGAGGCAGAAGGATTGAAGTTCAAGATCATCTTCAGCTACATAAAAAATTAAAAAAACAGTCTTGACTAAATGAGAGCCAGTCTTTAAAAATTTAAATCAGGGCTGGAGAGATGGGTCAGCAGTTAAGAGCCACTGGCTGCATTTCCAGAGGACCCAGATTTCATTCCCAGCACCCATGTTGCAGCTCACAAGTGTCTGTAACTCCAGTCCCGGGGAAACTGACACTCTCTTTTGGCCTCCACATGTACTAGACACACACACGTTTCCACAACATGTAGGCAAAACTCCCATACATACATAAAAATAAATACATAAAAGTTAAAACTGGATAATCCCAAGCAAAACAGAAAATAAATGCACAAGTTCCCACCGCTTTTCTCAAGGTGCTGGGGTCTTCCAAAGGTCAAGCTAGCTAATAATCTGCAACTGAGCTACATTCACAGCTCTAAAAATCTCCCAGCAGAGCTTTGCGTGATGGTCCTGAAGGGGTCCTGTCAGCAAACCTTTTTGTCTGTGTGCATGCAAATACTTAGGTAAGCATTATTTTTCATTATTTTTATGGTTGTTAATTTTTGCAGAAGCAGAAACATTTGCTACCTGGAGTTGAGCAATGTCTCTAATACATCACTGTGGGTCCCTCCCAGGTTACTGCAGTGGGATTAGCTTTGTGCTTTTGACTCACTGCCCAGCATTCCACAGCACAGATTGAGTGAAAGGCAAACCCCAGAGAAGACAGGAGCATCTCTTTCCCCAGGGCTGGGAGGAAAGGAGCTGTACAAATAAGAGGTTCAAGTGGGCAGACAGCATTGCTCAGAAGGGCAGGCCAAGTCGAGGCAAACAGACAAGGAGGGTCTCCTCTCTGCTGTATTCGTGGGCTGTGTGTGTGTTCAAATGCCACGGCATGGCTGTCAAAGTAGGAGACAGACTTGAGGAAATCGGTTCTCTGCCTCCGTCCTGTGAGTCCTGATGATCAAACTCAGACAGGAAGGCTTCACAGCAAGCCTTACTCACATGCCCAGGCTGGACTCGAACTCACTACATAGCTAGGTTAGCCTTGAACTCTTGAGCTTCCTGCACCAATGTAGCCTGGCTCTGCCTTCTCTTAAGCCATATTCCCCCTCTCAGTATAAACAGGACACACAGAACTTTAAGAGAGGAGGCCACTGCTGGAGTTCCTATTCCTTGAGTGGTCTGTTCTCATCCCTTAAGGGGAGCCCTAGAATAGAGGTGCTGAGTGTGGTCCCTATATCTGAAAGATTAGCACCAACCCTCAGCCAGGGAACAACCTGGAAATGCAACCCATGGGACCCACACCAGTCCCACAGAGCCACACTCTCAATCAAAGCTGTTAGGCCCTCCAGGCTATGCAGGTACAGGCTCAACATTGAGAACCTTTGCTCTAGAATGTGTTTCAGAGTCTGATTCCTTCACCACCTACCCATGTGCTCATTCTCTTAGGAGACTGGGAATAAGCCTTGTAGAGAGGGTTATTCAACTACACAGCTGCCCTTTAGTGTACAGGGACCAAGGCCCTAGGACATTCTCATCTCTCCATCCCCTCTGAATAAAACAGAACCGGGGAGAGTGGGACACTCAGCCATTCACATTCCTCATGAGTTCCCTCCCCTGGGGTGATGCCCTAGCAGGGTAGATGACAGAGAAGGGAGGGAAGACTTTGAATGGGGGGGGGGGTGTTGTGGGATGTGGTTTCGGTGTGGCTAGGTTGGGGGAGGGAGCTGAATGGAGGGGGTGGGGGAAGAAGAATGTCCTCATTTCACCCAGCTGGTTGGCCGGCACCTGCTCTGCTGAAGCCCGAGGAAAGGCACCAAACCCCACAGCAAATGAAACATGGCCCCTCCCCACCCACAGGGGCCCCTTCCCGCATGGCCCAACTGACAGGAAAACTGTGAATGAGTTCAGGTGGCTGAATGAGGGCAAGCAGAGACAGCTGGGCTCCCTGGGGTTGTGGAGCAACTGTCTTCAGTCACCCCAGGGCAAAATCGCCTGTGACTGTATGGGTCATGACTCCAAGAACTGAACCAGACATGGCTGTCGTCTATACAAAGGAATTCCTGGTTGTTAAGCCTCAGAACGGTCCGACAACAACCATCATAATAAAACCTGCTCTTCTCTTCGGTCTCCTTCTTTTCTAATAGATTTTATATAATTGATTTAATCTAGAGCAGTGTTTGGTTCGCTGTGGGAATGGACTAGAAATTATGTTTTTCTTCTTGGCTTGTCTCCATAGGAAAAAACACTGCAGCATTGGTCTGTGAGATGGCTCAGTGGGTAAGGTTCCTATGACCAAGCTAGATGACCTGAGTTCAATTCCTGGTCCCCACACTGTGGAAGGAGAGAAGAACTTCTGCAAGTCTTCTGATCCCCATATGCATGCCATGACACGCACTTACCCTCCTCCCCCAAATAAATAATATGTAACGAAAAAAGATGAAAAGAAACACTGTAGTTGTTCATGGAGTCAATTGGTCAATCAGTGTATCAGATTTGAGTATCCAATGATGGGTTGGCCATTTATTTTTATTTTGCATACACACACGTGTTTATCCGGATGGATGTGGGCGCACATGTTCAAATACACGTGTCAAGGCCAGTGGTCAACTTTGCTGTGGTTTCTCAGGAGCCATCAACCTTATTTTGTGCCCAGCTTTTTCCCTTGGGTGCTGGTGTTCAAAGTCAGGTCCTCACACTTACGTAGCGCTTTACTAACTGAGCCATTGTGTGTTTTTGACCCATTCCCTTAGGAGGTGCTGACACACTGGGCGCTGTGAGGCTCTCCTCCGGGGAAGGCAAGGATGGTGTGTGCCTCTGAGACTACTGAACTCTGGAAAAGGAAGAAGCAGCGACCACAGAGTATGGATCTACCAACCCTGAATGGAGGACACAGTTCTTTCTGAACCCGAATGGACATCACCAAGCCCCTCCTTCTGTAGAGGCAGAGAGCAGAAGACATCTCGGTGCAAAACTGAGGATGTTGGAGGACAAGGGGTGCTCACGGCTTTGAAAACCTCAGAAGGGAGACTGCTGACTATGCTTGCTGCTCTTGAGCACTGAAATGCTTTAGACAAGTAACTTAGCAGGGGGTGAGCAGGGGGTGAGGCCCTGGGACTACTTTGTTGTCAGTCCTTCAGCAGGGAAGCCTTCTGGTCCTCTGTTCTTCGTCTGTCTCATGAGGAGTTCAAGGGTCCTTTCCCAATACAGCTAAAAAGATGCTGCAGGAAAGAGTTCTTGCCTTTGTGTGTGTGTGTGTGTGTGGGGGGGGTATAGTAGCTGGTTGGCAGGTTTGGTTCAGGTTTGTTCTTGTTTCTTTGGTTTCGTTTGTTTCTGATTTGAGACAGGTTCTCTGTATGGAGCCCAGTCTGAATCCCTTCAGAGTCTCTTGCCTCTGCCTCCCAAGTGCTGGGACTCCAGGCATGGGCCACCATCCTGGAACCGTGCCCAGGGCACGGTTTGTGACAGTTAGATGATGGCTAGCATTATCACCCTTGCTGGGAAGGAATGAGCCTAAGGCACACGGAGGACAGAGATACCCTGCCCCCACCCCACCCCAAGAGTAATCGCTCACTTGAAGAGATATGGCTGAAACAGAAGGCCCACAGACAAGGAAATGCAGGGTCAGCCTAGGAAAATGAGGTGGAGAGCTTAATGGATTGTCCCCCAAAAAGGAAAAATCAAGTAGAAAGCGTTACAGATTTCTTCCCAAAGCTCCACGGAAGCTCTAAGTCTCGGTCTCAGAATGTGGCCCTATCTGAAAGCAGGGTCACTATAGATATCACTAAGATGAGCCAGTATTGCAGCAGGAACGGCCCTGGATCTGATAGGACCAGTGCAAGACACTCAGAGACTATGACTTCTGAAGACAGAGACAGAGATTGGAGCCATTCAGCTCCAAGCCCAGGAGCGCCCGGGGCTCCAAAAGGTGGAAGGGACAAGAAGGATCTGGCCCCAGAAGCTTCTTGGAGCCAGTTGCCCTGCTAACACTTTGTTATCAGGCTTCTGACCTCCAGAACTGAGAATAAACTCCTGTTTATCTGACTCCGAATGGCTTCCGAGTATCTGTGCTATGGATGCCCTGGAAATAAACACAGGGATTAGCACCGATGTTCCTGGAGCTCCTTCTGTGGGGAAATGGAGCTTGATTAAGAACTAAACTGCATTCACAGCAAAACCTCCTTGTCTTAGTTCACTGTTAAATATATGGTGCTTTAAAGTTCTCTGCCTGGGGGTTGCAGAAGTAGCACTGCAGATAGGATGCTTGTGTAATGTGCATGAAGTCCTGGGTTCAATCCCCAGCACCAAATAAACCGAGTGTGGTGACGGACATCTGGAATCTCTGTAACAAGGAGATGGAGGCAGGAAGACCGGACTTTCACTACCATCCTCAGCTATATTTGAAGCCAGCCTGGTCTTACAGATAAAAGTTCTTGGAAAAAACAATAAAGGTCTTGGGTCAGAGAGATGGCTCAATAAAGGTGCCTGCTGCCAAGCCTGACAACCAGAGGACAATCCCTGAAATCCACATGGCAGAAGGAGAAAAGCTACCCTCACAAGTTCTCTTCTGACTTCCACACGTGCTCTGTGGCATGCATGCTTACAGACACACACACACACACACAACACACACACACACACAACACACACACACACACATCAGCACATACATAAATATTAAAAGTTTTTTTTAAGGGCTTTGCCTGTACTTGTAGAGGACTGGAGTTTGTGTCCCAGCACCCACATTGGGCAGCTCACAACTGCCTGTAACTCCAGCTCCAGGGAATCCGACATCCTCTTCTGGTCTCGATGGACGCCTGCACTCACATGCACATACCTCCACAAACACCGGTACTAACATCTTTATCAGGTGTTTATCTAGCATGTGTGAAACCCTGGGTCACATCCCAAGTATAAAAAAGAAAAGAAAAGAAAAGAAAAAGTTGACACTTTTTCAATACACTGCCGGGCGGTGGTGGCACAAGCCTTTATTCCCAGTACGTTGGAGGAAGAGGCTGGCGGATCTCGGAGTTTGAGGCCAACCTAGTCTACAGAGTAAGCTCCAGGATTGCCAGGGCTGCACAGAGAAACCCAAAACAAAACAACAATGAAACAAGACAAACACAGGAACCATTCCAGGTTTAAGGAGAAACAGAGACAGCAAATGAATGTATCTTGGGACCTGGAGTATAGATTTAGACACTGGTATCATATGGATGTTACTGTCCTGATTTTTATCATTCTATCAGAGTTATATAGGAAAAGACTTTGTTCAAGCAGTTTTATTAATAGACACACACACACACACACACACACACACACACATTCATGCACCAAAATGGCAAACAATATAAATTGCTTTGGAGAGATGGTTTATGCAGTCAATCATTTGCCTGGAGTGTGAGGGGGACCTGAGTTTGGACCCCCAGAACCTAATTAAGTCTGGGTGCAGCAGCATGCCTGCTTTCAGAGCTAAGGCAAGGTGAGTGTGGAGGCAGGAGAATCGCCAGAAGCTCCTGGGTCAGCTGGGCTGATATAAACAGTGGTGAACAACAGGAGACTTTTGTCTCAAGCAAGGTAGGCAAACTGACAGCAGTGGCTGTCTTCTACGTACCTCATTGTGTCCCATACCTGTGCTGCACACTCACCCACACAAACACACCACAAGCGCGCGCACACACACACACACACACACACACGCATACACACATGCACCTACACACACATATACATACACACACATGCACACACACATGCACACACACACACACATACACACACACACAGGCATACACACATGCACCTACACACACACATACATACACACACATGCACACACACACACACACATACACACACACACAGGCATACACACATGCACCTACACACACACATACATACACACACATGCACACACACATGCACACACACACACACATACACACACACACAGGCATACACACATGCACCTACACACACACATACATACACACACATGCACACACACACACATACACACACAAATGTTTCTTTAGATGTCAGCATTTGGGCAGTCTTTTTGAAGACTACAGGGGAATTTTTTTAAAGATTTACTTTTATTTTATGTACTTTATGTAATAAGTTTACCTACATGTATGTCTGTGTGAGGGTGCCATATCTCCTGGAACTGAAGTTACATACAGTTATGAGC